>CANYCX010285055.1:0-12589 GCA_948193385.1 Breynia disticha f. nivosa
CCTTCCGAATCGGGAATTAACCATAGAAATCGCTACACAAAGTGACTACACACCCATACCAATCAATTAAACTTATTTTCACTCAATTCCACCTCAAATTCATTAAGAAATCCACATTTTAAGATACCTAACCCAAGAAAACGAGATTCAACAGTTAAGGTCGGAAAAACTTACCGATAGTTTATCTCTCTTTGATCCTAACGCCTTCCGACCGTTAAATCCCAATGAAAGTTAGCTAGGGTTAAGTTTTTAGAAATCTTAGGTTATGTTTTGGAAGAAAAACGTGTAAGTGGATGGAAATAATGAAGAGGACCATATGTTTATCTATATATACATATATTAATTGACCGTTTTACCCTCGGCCAACCCTCGTTCATACTTTTCACTTTCTCTCTCTCGGTTCCTATATCCTTTCAAAAGTTTAAATTTTTAATTAATCTCTCACTCTCCCACTAATACTTTATTAAAATATTTCGCGAAAATTTTATTCGCATAATTATTAAATAATTCAAAAATGATTAAAATTCCTTAAAACTGGAGTGCGTTACATGGAGTCCTCTAAACTTTGGTGTATTTATTTTAATGTTGTGCTTTTTTTTTCCTTTTTGAACTCCAATGTTGTGCTTGATTAGTTTAAACTTCCTAATCATGCTAGGTTTATTTGAGTTCAATTGACATGTTTTAGAAAGTTGAGGGCCTTAGTAGCTTACTTATAAGTTTAAGGATTCCAAGGGATATGTTTTGAAACTTCAAGGATATAGATAAAAGCCTAACCAACAACTTTTTTCTTTGAACCAAAGTAGATTGATCAAATCTACTGACAAAGCAGTAGTAATACAATCAGGGGTTGTGAACCCTAATAATGATGGTCCTGATAAGAACACGTAGCCCAGACTAGCAAAGGGGCCACCATATTTGCAGTCCAACTAATCAACACAACTCTAACATTGCACAGAGTTGTCAGTAACAAAATACAATCAGATATTAAGCTCCCAAAAACAGAGTTAAAGTTGACAAAATCATTGATAGACTGCCAATGCACAATCCGACTCGATAATGACATGGCTCTATTTTTTTTCTTAACCCAACTCAGTGCCTCCTTAATTGTCATAGCCTCAACCTCGGTTGGATCCAAACATTCCTTTTACTTCCTCACCATGCCGCCCAACCACCTGCTTGAACCATCACGACAAGCGATGCATGCATCGTCCGTGTTAACATGACTAGACACGATATAAATGAAACGAATTCAAATTTATAATATTTATATCATAGATAATAACATTTGATAAAAAAATCATTGATACAATTACGATACCTCGATCCAACCTGTTACCATAACTAATTGACAACACTCATAAACTAATCCTACTCCATTTAGAGCTTTTGAAAGGTTACTCTCATTAGCCACTCCCAAAGCAAAACCCTTTATAGTGACTTCTCACATTTTTTAGCCATTAAGACCTCTCTTTTTTTTTTGTCAAGCCCCGGTATTTTCGACCCACTGGACCGAGACTAATCCGGTTCGGGAAGGAGTTGAAGGTTAAGGTTCATTTCCCTTCCAATCGACGTTGCGGAGGATTGAACCGTAGTCCGCCCTACCAAGTTCAGCCCCCATTACCACTGAACCAAGAGGTCGTTGGTAGCCATTAAGACCTCTCTTAAAACCCTCCTTTCACATTGAGTCAAAAGCAAATCTCATCTCAAGAAACCAAAGTCTTCTTTTTCACCATTTTCAGTTGGAGTTTTTTGTCTCGTCCTTGTTGGCCATTACCATTTCCTCTGCTTTTCTTCCTTCCACCTATCTCTTTCATTACTCTCAAAGATTTCTCCTTACTTCTCTTTTCTGTAACATTATTTTGAAAATTTCTCAATAAACACACCACTCCTTGTCAAAAAATCACCAGAAATCACTGTTTTTAAGCTTTTGATTCTGTTTGTTCTTCTGGCATTCCCCTGTTTTGAAACTCCAAGCTTCTATCTTTACAGCTTAGTTTCGATTTTATCTTTTGTATTTGAATTAAAATCCATCTCTGAATCTCTTTCTGTTCACCAAGTTCAATCATCAATATCAACAGATACAAAGAAATTCCCAGCCTTTTAAACGCCCCTGTTTTCTCGTATGATTCCTCTGTTTTTTCTGAAGTCATAATATATCTGATTCTTCAAACCTCGCAAAGCATTATTCCTTCACGAACACACCTAAAAAAGGAACCTTTTGACCTTTCTATGATTGGCTACATGTTTTTTATTCATTTCTTATAGCACTTGTTATTTTTTTTCTGCTTTACTGATAATACAAGTTTTTTGTTCTCTGTTTTTCTCTCTTTCTGTTCTGTAAAATTATTAAAAAGAATCCCCAACTTTACGGTACCCACCTACGAAAACCGTTTCTTTTCCCTCACAAAAGTAGGAGCAAAAAAAAAAGAGAGTTAAAAACTTTGTAAGCTCTCAATAAATAACACCATTTACACTTCTTTCTCTTCCCTTTAAAACCCTCTTCATTTTTCAGCATAAAGATTATAATTTTGTTTCGTTTTATTGATACACAGAGTCTTTAGAAGGTTAACGGAAATGGGAAGCTATTGGTTATTTGGTTGTGTTGTGTTTTTATCGATTTATGGTGTTTATGGTTTAGGTGTTAATTGGGGAACGATGGCAACACATAAAATGCTACCAAAAACTGTAGTGCAAATGTTGCAAGATAATGGAATACAAAAAGTGAAGCTTTTTGATGCAGACTCAAGCACAATGAGTGCTCTTGCAGGGACTAATATTGAAGTTATGGTTGCTATTCCGAATGATCAGCTTGCTGCTATGACTGATTATGGTCGTGCTAAAGAATGGGTTAAGAGAAATGTTACACGTTATAACTTCAACGGCGGTGTTAATATCAAGTAAGTTGTCTTCTTTTTTTCTTTTCAAAATTTGGTTGGAGTTTTTTATGCTGAATTTGGTGTTTTGATTGAGTTTATCTTCATTGGATTGAACTTTTTTTGTAGTATTCCAATTGCAGAAGATGGTGTTGAGTTGATTGCTTTGCTGTTTGATATGACATGAAGCTTATTGGTTATTAATGTGAAATGATTTGCAGAAGTTCTGTGCTTTTTTAAATCGTTTATCATCAATTTTTCATCAATGTTTTAGCCAAGTTTGTTAAAAATTTTATGTCTTGAGTGAAGTTGATGCTGCAAATGTGGACGTGCGTGTACATGTTTGTTAGCCAATCAGATCGATATTGCTAGAGATGCACTTTGTAGTGTCGGCTCCTTCATATTTGCTTAGGAAGTTCTAATAGTTCACTACTATTGCAAGATGTTACCTGTTTCTTTCCTTTTCTTTTAATCTTCTGTGCAAGCTTCCAATTCTCCGGTCATTTTCCAGGTCCGTGCTCGTAAGTTTTCGTTCTGTGATTCCCAATTTGTTTAACTGTTGACTTACAATTAGCTGAAATGAATTAGTTTTGATAAACAAGTTGTAGTTAGATAATTGTTTGACTTAATTTTTGAATCTGCTTATGAGGTGGCAGTTGGAAATTGTCAAAAACAAGGAGGTAGTTGGTAATTCCACCATCTTGATTTGAATTTGTAGATTCATCTTCATATCTGTGAAGCCATTATTTAAATGTTCTTTTCTCCTCTGATTCAAGTCTTGATCCCATGGCACATGGTGGGTGGTTCTAGGAAAAAGGGGTTTGGAATCTTTCAAAGCATGTCAACTTTTGTTTGTATGAGCTTTGATTTCCTTTTCGTACATGATCAGCAACATGTGGGAGATTTGATTCTTTTAGTGAGATTCTGTGAAAATTTTGCATTGATAATTGTGAAATTTGCCTTTTGAATTGAGAGTACAGTTGTCAAAACATTTTTTTCTCCTGCATTTTCAGAAACTTTTGGCAGTTTTTTCATGAACATTGGAGAATGTTGCTCCTTTTCTGTAGTGTAATGCATGGAACTGTCAATTTTGAGATTCAACGTTGTCACGTAGGCCATAGGCGACGATGTTTGGTTGAGCAAGTTCCCTACCTTCGATACACTATACAACTGCAAATCACAGAAAAGGAGCAACTGGATTGTAGAGTTATGCTGTGTGATGATAATTGGATGTGTTTATTGTTTGATCGTCGTCGGAAAACTGATTGCACGATTTTAAATTGTCATTAGTTTTCTTTTCGGTCTGTGTTATTGGTGTGTTAGTTTTCTGTTCTAGTATGATGTATGTGTCCAATGAACCTCATTAATCGCTGCATTTTATTGCCTCGTCATCTTTACACAGGTATGTTGCTGTTGGAAATGAGCCTTTCTTAACAACCTACAATGGTTCATTCATAGATGATACCTTCCCTGCGCTCCGGAACATTCAAAACGCCCTCAATGATGCTGGGTTTGACACCATAAAGGCAACCGTCCCCTTAAATGCCGACGTCTATTTCTCACCGGATAGCCAGCCTTATCCATCTGCAGGAAGGTTTCGCCCTGATATTGCTGACTTGATGACACAGATTGTTCAGTTTCTGAGTCAGAACAAGGCACCTTTCACAGTGAACATCTATCCTTTCTTAAGTCTCTATGCAAGCGACGATTTCCCGTTTAATTACGCTTTCTTTGACGGGGCATCTCAACCTGTTGTCGATGTGGGTACTGGGATTCAGTATACGAATGTTTTTGATGCGAACTTTGACACATTGGTCTCGGCGATGAAAGCAGTGGGATACGGAGATTTACCGATAATAGTCGGAGAAGTAGGCTGGCCTACAGACGGAGACAAGAATGCCAACATCGGAAATGCTTATAGATTCTACAATGGACTTATGCCACGACTTGCTGCAAATAGAGGAACCCCTCTTCGGCCTGGCTATATTGAGGTTTACTTGTTTGGTTTTATTGACGAGGACGCTAAGAGCATTGCGCCTGGAAATTTCGAACGCCACTGGGGGATCTTCCGGTACGATGGACAGCCTAAATTCGGCCTGGATCTTTCCGGTCAAGGTCAAAACAGGTTTCTCATCGGCGCACAGGATGTTCAATATCTTCCCCAGCAATGGTGTATGTTTAATCCAAACGCAAAAGATCTTAGCAAGCTAGCAGATAACATAGATTACGCTTGCTCGTTTTCAGATTGCACGGCGCTGGGATATGGCTCGTCGTGCAACGGATTGGACGTAAATGGAAACGCCTCCTACGCGTTCAACATGTATTTCCAAGTACAGAATCAGGATGACTTGGCCTGTAATTTCCAAGGTTTAGCAACAGTTACGACGCAGAATCTTTCAACAGCTACCTGCAATTTTCCCATTCAAATTGCATCTTTATCTTCTTCTGTTAGCCCGTCGCTGGCGGGTTTATTATGTCTAAAATTATTGACCATTCTTCTCCTATAGTTATCTTGATTGTACTTTAAATTTATTTATTTTGATAAGCGTTTTTTTATGTTTCTTAAGATTGATTTCATCTTGCCAATTTGTTCAATAATATTTCAGCAGTTCTTGATTGTCTAGCTTCAATGCTTGTTAGATCAGTTTGTTAACAGCTCATCTTCCTCGTCGTCTTGTCTTATAGTGTTATCCGTTTTATTGTGGCTTTTCTGTCATTTCGCCCCTTTTGTCGTACCTGCTCCCACACTACTTTAAATTCGTCTATTTTTCATCTTCTCTCATAGAAATATCTAAATCCGTCACCGATATTTTGAAACTCCACTAGACATTCACAAGTTATCTACAAGGTCGATGTTGAGTCAATTTATGAACTAACCCACCCAGAAACTACAACAGCAATATCCATTTATCAAATACAGGATGTTGGAACCACACACCTGCAAATCTCAATAATGTCTTCCCCTATTTTAGTTACTGTTGTGGAGACATGATCATGTCGATGTTAAAACATAAATCATGTGAACTTGTCCACTCCTTGCAACTATCATTGTTTCTTACCAAATTTATCACTTTTCATTTTCATGTAGAAAGTTACATTTGTGTTCATCTGAATTATAATTTATATTCTAAATTAGTATTAAAAGATGACTGTTAAAAGAATTAAAACATGTAATTACTACTTAACTGATATAACTAATACCAGTGTCCAGACATCTAACTCCCAAGCTTGGCCCCTGCTGAATAAGTACGAGTCACAATTGCTTCGCGATCTAACCAGTTACTTCATTCTTTCGAGGACGTGGTTTCTTTCCAACTGTTCCGTACGTTAGATCTTCAAGGCTTATGTTGGTTGTAACGCGATTTTAACAATTGTCTTATGCTCGAATTCGATGTTTGTTTTTATCCGCTCTTCTGATCGCATTAAATGTTGACGCAAATTTTACTTTATTCGCTTTCTCTTCACCGCATTTAATGTTAGCACGTCTTTGAACTCTCTTTTACTTGTTTCTCATTCCGCATTAAATATTCGCATATCTTTAAAAAATGACGGCTAAAATCCAAACTGACATGTGTCGAGTTGTGCAGCAATTAGGAAAAATGGAGATTGATCATGCTCTGTTTAGCATTGAATCAAACTATATCCTTTAGCTGTACTAACGTGCTCATATTTCTTAAGCCGCAATCTATTTTCCTCGTGTTCACATAGTAACCATACATCTTTTGAATCTTTCACTACTGTTTTTTTTAGCTGTGAATCTTTCATTACAATGAAAATCCATTGCTTTACAGAGACAACCGTACTATCCTTGGTCCATGGGTTTATACCATGGGTTTATAGGTAAAGGTGAAGTTCGATCCTTGACTCTGTAACGATGTTAGAGGAGACATACAGGTTTTGACCAACTAGTTCGTCAGATCTTTTTGAAACTATTCCCTTTGGTTCGTGGACTAGTCCACAACTGTACTATTTTAGATTATTAGGTGTAATAAAAATAAATCGGCATCGGAGTCTTTCATTTATGTAGTAAAAAACAGTTTAATTTTATACAATTTATACAAGCAAGAAGGATACTCAATCATCATAGTATAATTCAAGGGGACAACAATACAACTCACTAAGACACTAGTTTCATTTGTTTAGAATCAAAATATGTTGAATTCGTCACTTTTTTTTTACTTCTACAGAAAGGTAGTTAATAAATGTTAGAATAAAAAAACATGAAAGTTTGATTTTGAAAGTAGCGTTGCTACAAAATCAGAAATCAAACCTTGTACTCTCAATGTCTTGGTTAATCCTTTTACCGTTAAACCCAATAACAAAAGGTATTAAATTCATCACTTTATTCAACACATTTTGATTCTTTAACCTAATTTTTTTTAAGAAAAGAACATGTGAATTGCATATGCTATATATATATATATATATATTTTAAAGTGGTTTGAAGGAGAAGTTCAATCTTCAGGAAACTGGCAGGGCCCAAGTTCCACAGGCCGGGATCCACCTCGTGAGTCATGGGGGTCCACTAAAAACTGATCACCACAGAACTCTATTTGATGAGCCAGTCCATAGACACCCACAGCGGACCATGGACGGCAGGGATCTCCTACAATGAGATATATATGCTATATATTTTAGGGACAATAATTCGAAAATGTCAAATAATGGAGGGATCTTTTCTAAAGGAAATTAAAGTCTTCATGAGGTGTCGGACACTTGGAAAGAGAAGGAGATGTCGGTGTCCCAATGCAGTTACAAATATTCAACATCATGTTTTAATCTTAATTACATATATATTTCCATGTCGACCAAAAAAAACCTTCTCCCAACCCATCGTGTAAGTGTGTTAATTTGTATTAGTCGTTTATTATTTATTAAATATTATTATTTATAATATAAATATTATAAATATTTTTGAGTTCATAAATTATATTTTTTATTAAATTAATAGTTCTAGTGTAATCACTACAATGAGCCTGGCATCTAAGCATTTGTAATAAATTTTGACAATTAGATGTAATGAAAATAAATTTGAGTATTTATTTTATTTAATAAAACATAATTTTAATTTTACGTAATATGTATAGTTTCAATGAGATAAGAATAATCTATTCAATTTCAATAAGATGAATATAATTATCGTTGAAGACAATTTTTATAGTATAATTCATCAAATTTTGAGAAATTTTAAGAAAAAAAATGGTGAAGATTGAAAAGTGAAGTATTATCATTATTTTTTTTTTACAAAATTTCAGAAAAGGGGTCGGGCTACTTCGGGGGAGTCTCAAAGAGATTTGACGAGCCAACAGGTCAAAACTATTATACCTCTCCTAGATCGAACACCGCACCATTAATGTACTGATGGACCTATTTACCACTAAATCGTAGGCAAAAAGTTATCATTATTTTTCCTCAAATAAGCAAAAGTGGAGCATGCATACCTATCAATATCATAGAGTAGTAAAGGTAGAAAAGACAATATTTTTTGAAAGGATATAAATGGAGGGAAGTATTTTAGAGATTTTAAAAATAAAATGGAGAAAAGAAGAAGAATCTGATAAATGTTCCACTTTCATGGCAGTCTATTGGTTCAAGGGGATAATGAATGAATAGTCACGTGCATGCGGCCCTCCTCCTTATCTTCTTTCTCAGAATTTATTTTATTCCCATATTTATATAATTTGTATTTTTTATAACTTAACTTTTTTAACATTTTTTACTGTTTTGTAATTTGAAATAACTTGAATTTCCAATGTATGCAAGACTGAGCCATCAAAACTATTCTCATAAAAATTGGATCGAATTTGGCAGTTGAATTGATAAATCGGTAAATTAATCGTTAGATTGATTTGGTTCAGTTTTATCATTCAAATTTGTTTATAAGTGAATCGATATCTAACCGACGAAAAATTGATGAATTGACCGGTTTAATCGGTAAACCGATTCAGTTTAAGTATTAAAAAAATTAAATAATTTAGTATATATTTATGTATTTATATTATTTTAATCTACTAGCTCAATTAGTGAACTAATCATTCACTCTCCTTTTAGGTCGGTCACTGATATGATTTTGATAACATTGATCAGAACTTAACCAAGATATTATTGTACCAATGTTTCAAAATTCAAACACACTCCATCGATCGAACATTAAACACAACGATTCAATCATAAAATTGGCTCAAATTCACATTTAAGATCAGATATGCATTAAATTCGATAAAATCCATTAACCTGTCCCGTCGAATCAAAAACCTGACCGGTCGGACCAGAATAATCCAATTGCCATGAAATAGTGCATTTATCCTTGAACTTTCTATAGAAGACATGATATATATATATAACAAATTTGAAAGAGAATAGAATATAACTAATAGAGCATCTACAGCTAAAAATGGAAGACAGTAAATCTAGCAGTAGTATATATTAATTAGTAGTGGTTGCCATATTTCTCATCTCCAAAACCTTCTTATGAGAATTTGAATGCAAATAGCTAACAAAAGTAGGGCTCTTTGCTGGCCTATATTCTGGCAACAACCTTCCTGACTTATACCTCACTCCACATGCATTACACAATGTCTTTGGACCCAATGGTCCTGCTCTCCACTGTGGTGTTCTTTGTGATTCACAATGTGTACATCTTCTTGGTGCCTGTGATTGCTGCAGATTTTCCTTATTTCCCAGCTTCCCATTCTCCTCATTCAGTTTCTGCAACTGTTCCTCCATTTTCATGGAGTTTTTAGGTTGGTTTGTTGGCTTGATAAGTTCACTATCAGCTAACCAGTGAGTTTGGTCCAGTAATGGAGGGTCTGAGTTGGTGAAATAAAATGGTTGGGTATGCCAATATGACCAACTAGTTAAAGGGTTTGTGATTTTAGCACTAATAACTCGTCTTCTTTTGCTTCTTGCCTTTCCTGGAACTACAAATAGCTTCAGTTTCTCTAAGCAATTTGTTGCTGTTTTCAAGGTTACGGGTTTTGGAGAGATTGGTGAGATTGTACTAGTTTGGGAAGCCTGACTTTTAGGTATTGTTGATGGTGCTGCCATTGCTGCAGCAGGAAGACAGTTCCCTGGACTAGTTAAACAGTCCTCAACAAATACTGATAGCCACTCCAAGCTCACATCTACTTCCTGCATTTTTACTCAAACCAAGCTAAACATCAGGGAAATTGTGAGTTCATAAGAGAAAACAAAACAAAACAAAACAAAACAAAACGGCTCAAAAGAACCATCCTATATCAAGGAAAATTGTGAAAATAAAGCATAAGTTTCAAAATTCGACTCCAAATTAAGCTAAACCAGCAGAAAAAAGACCACCAAGTTGAGCAAATATTGCAACACTACTTTTTCTAGTTTTTGTAACTTCCAAGTTTCAACCATTAAATTAAACACAGAAGTATCCAAAATGTTCGGTTGAGCCTCAAAAAACAAAAACAAGAGAATTAAACAAGCAAAAATACCGTGTTCTGGGGAGGAAAAAGGTCATCAAGAGGGCTATTAGAGACAGGTGAAGAGAAGAGTTGCTGGTCTTGTTCATTCATGCAAAACTCCATAACCAGTTGCAGAGATAAGTGAATGTTTACAGAGTTAGCACTATAGAGATGGGGAGTTTAAATGGGAAGAACCAAGAAGGAGAAAGTGATAGAAAATAATATGGAGGAGAGTGATGAGTGAGTGTTTCCTAAGCTGTATTGGACTGAAATGGGTCCTTGTGGTTTGTGGGTCTCCTTTTATTATTTTTCTGTCGGCAGTGACAAATCCAGAAAAGGTTAACAAACAGTAATCAACAGTTCAATATTCAATCAAATTAATCAACATTTTTAAATAACCTCACATCTATGTTCTATTCTCCCTCCACCTTTTTCCCTCTCACTAGAATTTGAACAAAATCATAATTATCTTATATAAATTTATTTTTCTTTTTTCATAGAAAAAAGAAAGTAAATGACTTTCATGATAAGACATTATGTTGAAAGATGGTAACCTTGGAGATCTATCATATACGAACATGAATATATTGGAAGAGAACACTAGATAAAAAGTATATAAGTAGATCTAACACTATATTTCAATACAAACTTGTACTATCTCTCCTGCCTACATCTCTTTGAAAATTTAAGTGGTAGTTTGAAATTTCAAATGAAAGTTATGCAGATGTGATTTGAAGGACCACTAATCCAAGTTTAATAGTGCTTCGTTGGACTTAGACATATTCTCGAATCCCTATAAGGAGGAATTTTTTAGCACTTTTACCATTAGTATCCTTAAAGATGGGATTCGATAAGGGTAAATTTTAATATGAGGAATGTGAATGAGTCTCCTTTTCCGTTTTACTAAAACTGTACAAATTACGTAAAATTAAAACTGTTTTTATTGAAAAAATAAAAGGTCCAAATTTATTTTTATAAAATCTAACTATTGTTCTTTGTTGCCTCATTGAGTCCCTTTTGTAAGAGACTCATAGTAAAACTCCTTTTCGATAAGGCAATAAATCATCATCATTAGATACAATAGAACAAAATTTAAGTCTTTTATTTGTTTAGTAAATACTCTTTTCATCTCATATTATATTCCACTTAAAATTGTGTATACAGATTAAGAATACAATTAATATGTCTTAATTTAGCGTATAATTGACTACTATGCTCTTTTATTTGAGTACATTAAAAGGACCATTAAATTAATTTTTTATCAAAAATATAAAACTAATGAGAGTAATGATAAAATAAAATATTAAATTTTGTATTGAAAGTATAAAACGACATAAAATATGGGAAAAATATACTTTCTAAAGTGACATATTATGAAATGAAGAGAATAATAATTTTTATTTTACGTAATCTGAACAATTTTGATAAAACAAGTAGGGTCTTTACGAGATCAGTCCTCATATTAAAAATTTTTTTTTTCTGAACCACAAGATATTCTCGGCACCCCAGACTAATCATCGTTCGAGCCGGACAGGGCCACGAGATTGGAAAAGCTCTCCCAACCGAGTTTTAATGCAGTTACGTACCCAGAACTCGAACTCGAGATCTCTAGTTAAATTATAACAATCTCACGTCAGTTGATCTACGTGCTCGGTGATATTTAAAAAAAGTTGAAGTTACATTCAAAATGCCATTTGATGGAAATTTTCCTTTTCTAACACTTTTTCCCTTCTCCTTATTCATGATTTATAGCTAAGTAAGGAATGCACAAAGTTGTTTGGTCTAGTGGTAGATCAGTCCACCTACAACCCTGAGATTGTGAGATTGATGCTCACTTAGGGTGGGGCTAAAGTTTGGGTAAAATAGATATTCTTCTATACGAGACTCCTGTAAACCAAAAAAAAAATATCTCAGTAGGAAATATTTCTATTTAAGTCATTGAAATCACATTCCCTTTCATAATGAGTAATCACCCAATTTTTTTTTCTACAAAATAAATAAATAAAGAATATGCATCACGAATAAAGATATATATTGTTTCGAATTGATTCAAAGAATAGATCTTTGACGTAGATATTATAAATACTTTGTTGTTATGTAAATTCAACAACGATATTTTTATCATCTAAAAATGCAAAATTATAATTCAAACATTAACTTTGTATTTGTTTTAAGTGGTGAAGACATCATTGTTAAATTTAAGCAATGACAAGTGACAACCTTTTTATTCATTAATAAGTTCCTTTTTTTGTATACTTTTAAATACTATAACATTTCAATATTAAC
>CANYCX010285142.1:0-17830 GCA_948193385.1 Breynia disticha f. nivosa
GTCCATCTCAACGTGCATCGTTCAGTTATTACACTCCACCGCAAAACTTTGGATTTGAAGCTGGTCCGTCCAATCCTCCTCCTCCGCCTTTGTACCCTTCCGGTGGTGGCTTTGCGTTTGGGGATCACCTCCAGTGGTTGGTGGTTTGTCACAGTTCTCAAGCCAGCCGCATCAATTTATGCAACATAATCCAACTATGCATAGACAGTCTTTCGACTCGTTTTTAACTGCTATGCATACTCCATCGTCATCTGCTGGTCCCTACATTGATGTTGCAGCTTGGGACTTGGAGCAAGATTTGACTGAGTCCTTACGACGACCTGGGACTGAGCATATTGACATGGACACTCAACGTCGACAACAACGTCACAATGCCGGTCTTAGGACAGTAGTGCGTCGAAATCGTAATTTGGACATGTAAATTTTTATTGAATCTTCTTCTTATGAAAATATTTTAATCTTTAATATTCTTATTTTTTTTTTAAATTTACATATGTTATAAATAATTACACATCTTTAAAATTAAATCTTTTAATTTCAATCATAAACTCATATTTATCTACTCATTCCCTAATCATTCTAAACATTCATTTCACTTTAATTATTATCCAATCATTAATTACAATTTAATTAATTCAAAATTTTTATGACATCATAGTATGTCATGACTCATGGCATACTATACTTTTTTACAAAAAAAAACACCAAATTTGGAATTTGTTTGCAAATCACCCCAACTTAGAAATTAGTTTTCAATCAACCTAATTTGAGAATTTACTTTTTTCAAGCTACTTTCTTGGGAAAAAGCCCTGTGAAGGGTCATGGGACGTATATTTTTCACATATTATAATTTATTTGAAAATTCTCTACACGAATAAAATCACAGGTTTCATTTTCATTTTTTAAAAATCTTTTTGTATACATTTTTCTTTAAAACATTCTTCTTTTTAATGTACGCACAATCCTCTCTTGTGGCGCCACAAGTCGCCATTTGCCACTCGAATTGATGTGAAATTTTGCCCTTCGTTTTTTTTCGCACTGAATTTAACGGTAAACTCAAATTAAAAAAAATCAAATTTTTGATCTTGGCTTCTAGATAATTGAATAAAAAAATAATATACTTTTTAACATAATTTTTCAAAAATTTCAAGGAAAATATTCCTCAAAAAAAAGCCGTGGCATGCCAATTCTAGTAATTCCGTGCCAACACTTAGTAGGGGTGGCTTCAAGGGAGCATGCGCATATCAAGGCATGTTTTGTTTGAGGCTGAACTTGGTAAGATAGACTGTAGTTCGATCCTCACAATGTCGATTGAGAATGAAATGAAACCTAATCACTCAAAACTCCTCCCCAAACTAAATTTATATCAATCCAGTGAATTAGAGATACCGGAACTCAGACCAAAAGGGAGCATGTGCATTTCCAAGCATTAGAAGAAAAGGACTCGACATTCAGGTGAGCAGTCTGGTGACGTCCTACATAGAGTGTTTAGTACTTATATAGTATCAAAAATACACGCGATGCACGATCAATAAAGAGGAAAATTTAGCAACTGTCCAGTAGTTAAAGTGACAGCACCGCATAAAATATAGTAAAAATATTACAAAAATATGAAAATAAAATTATCACAAATGTAATGCGGAATTTTTAACATATATTATTGTAAATATTTAGTGCATTAATTATTATTATATATATAATATCTTATTTGTAAGTATATATTATAATTATAGTAAATTTTAAATGTGCTTTTAATAATTTATAATTGTAATTTGTATGGATTTTAAAAAAAAAAAGATAATTTGATATAGTTTATTATTTAACAATAGTTTCATATAATTAATTAGTTAAAAAAAAAGAATGTGGTAAGTGGATGTATGTGTTTAATAGATTTTGAACAATGAGTTTATTATTGATGTTGAATAATTCATGGAGTTTTGCATATCAAACAATATGTTTGACTTAATCAATTCATTAGTAGGTGTCCTTATAAAATGTGTAAAAAAAAATTCAATAGTTTAAATAAAGTGAATGAACACATTATTTTTTGTGGTTTTGAAAGCAATTATTATTTGTGAAATACACACGTAGAAATAAAAGAAATATTTAATTCATTATTGCAAGAGTCAAGACAATATAATGATGGGGTTACGAATTTTTTAAAAGATAAAGACGTGCGAAAATATTAATGATGCACCAACAATTTGTATTGAGTTAAGGAATACAGAGCAAATAGTTTATGATCGGTTTGTGTTTGTCCTAATACGAATATAGACAATCAACAATATGTGGCAACAATTTTGAATGTACAACACGTTTCAGAGTCTTTAATTCAAAAGCTCAACATATGTACGATAAGGTAGAAGTTGCAAATAAATTATTATAGCCTAAATGCAATATTAGTTTATTGGCCGCAACGACCGAATTACTTAGCCTAAAATTCAAATTAAAAATAATAGAATGAGGATATGACATAAGAAAATTGGTTGAAAAACTTGGTTTGCTATACAAAGCTATTATTGTTGCAAAAACAACTACATGATATATTGGGGGTGCAAGGGCAGAGATTAATTCTTGTAATACGTATGAACATCCTAAGTAGAAGCAATAGAATACTAAGCAAGTTTCATATTCTCTGGTATGTTATATTCGTCGATTACTAAGAGGTTGAAAATATTATATGCATCAAAGTCGATTGTTAGTCACATATGATGACATACTGAACACGTATAGAAAGAAGGTATGATGAGACATCTTTTAGATGCTGACACGTGAAAATTATGGAAATAAGGACTAAACAAGCTATTAACGAAAACCGTAGGAAAAAGTTGGGAATTTAGTTAATGTGAAGCCCCGACGAAAAGTCAGCGTAGAATCTCCAGATTTCAGGGCTTCACTCCCAAGTCTTGCCAAGCCCCCGCTGACATGTACGGACTTTCCACACTTGTTATTTTCTTTGTACGTAACAAGTCTTCATTGCCGGCTTAAAATATGTCATCAAATCAAAGATTGATAAGAAAATATTTGAAATTAGCACATGAAATGAAGGTTTGATAGTTTCCAAGAACTTACCAAACGACACAATTTGGCAGCAAAAGAAGCCAAATTTACTCCCAAAACGACAATCCCAACAAAAACAATTGCACTCTCCGCTCTGCCTGCACTTTATTTTTCTACATTTTATTTATCTTTTTTCCTTGCATTATAATGACTCCACCCGATCGGAACCCTACCATTCCCTTTGCTACCGACAAGTGTAATTGGATCTAATACCTCAAAGGTCTTCCTCAAATCAAGGCCGTCAGTTGTGGCCCCGTCTCTGAATCGAACGCTGTAGGTGTTGACACGTACACTTGAAACGAGGAAGAGAAATTAATGAGATGGAGACTATTGGATGGGAGTGGTCCCACACGGTATGTTCTTCTTTCTTCTTCTTTTTCTTTCATGTGGTTAAGCACTTATTAGATTAACATTGACAGTTAGTAACTGATAACTTGTGTCTGATAAATTTAATGAAAGAATTCTTGTGATAAGTAGTTGTCAATTCAAGATAGGATTTCTAAGTTACATGAAAGTTTGATGTAATTAGAGATTTAATGTAATTTGAATCTCTTATTTAATTAAATTCTTTATTTAATTTAAATTTAACAATAATAATTATGTATTGGAGTTGCTCTAATTAAACTTAAGTGGTTATTTGACATTTAAGAAGTTTAAATTTAGATAAAAAAAAATCTACGCAGAAATAGGTGTATAGGATTAATGAAATTTTTATTTTCGTATTTATTCACTCAAAAATTATTTATAAAAGAAATATTCCCTCAATAGTATTTTTTTTTCAAAGCCCTCAATAGTATTTTTTATTTTGGCAAAAGGTATTTTTCCTTAAATACTTCCCTCACAACACAATACATATTCAATTAGAGTATTAGCATATAATAAATACTAATGAAATAAAATAATTATTATAATGGTTTGCCATTTTGGGATAAAATTCTTTGGGCGTAAGTTCTGTAGTTACAAACGAAGACTACACGAAACAAACACACTACTTATAATCAGTTCGTTGATTTTAAGATTGAGTGGTAAGAATCCAATCGCAGTTTCCCTCAGTTGGTGCCGAAAATTTACTCAAGATTCCCACAAACTGAATCACTCTGTTAAATCTTGCCAGCCATGTTTGCATACAGTGAAAAGAAAAACATGTGATAGAAGCCACTAGTTCACACTTCCTTTCTCCATCAACAACATTCACCTTGCTGCTCCCACGCCCTTCTCTCTAAAACTGAAGAGAGAGAGAGAGAGAGGACCACGTCTCCATGGCTGATACAGCCGCAAAGCAACTCTCCTTCAATGGTGGAGCAATGTTATCAGAAATAAAGAGACTAAAGTCACTGGGCAAAATAAGAAGAACTGTGGCTTTTGCTTATGGATTCATGCTTGCTTTTGTTGCTTTCTCTTTGTTCTTAGCGTTTAATCCTTCTCCTAACTCTTATTCTCCTTGGTTTGTTAATATTTTCAGTTCTTCACCTTCTGCTTCAAGTGATAATTCTACTGATTCTTATGGATCTCAATTCCCTTCTATTTTTGAATATAATTTTCCCAACTCTTCTTCTACTCAAAACTCTACTCTTTTGCCTCAACGCAACTTTACTGGATCTGAAAATACTACCTTTTCTTTACTATCTGATTCAAATAACCAAACTCAGACTGGAAATTTAACTGTTAAGTCTCCAACTTTGGAGCAAAACCAGTCTGAGTGTTCCACAATTGCGAATAAAGCAGCACCAATTGAGAAGAATCAATCATTGGCTGCAGTGAATTCAAGTAAAGATCAAACTTTGAAGCCAAACCAAACCATTGTTTCAGTCCCAGTGGTTGCAAAAACCGAGAGTTTGGTGTCAAATTCAAGCACAAATTCTGTTTCTGCACCAAAGGTTATTTCTGATGCATCAAATTCAACCGCAAGGGCGGAGTCTTCAATAAAGGGAATTTCTGTTACACCAAATTATACTGCTCCTTCGTCTGAGAAACAGAGCGAAGAGGCAAAGCAGAGTAACAGGATTAGTTCTGAGAAGAAGGGAATACAGAGTTTGATGAATTGTGACTTGTTTGATGGAGAGTGGGTGAAAGATGATTCATACCCGCTTTATAAACCAGGGTCTTGCTCATTGATTGACGGACAATTTAACTGTATTCGTAATGGTAGGCCTGATAAAGATTATCAGAAGTATAAGTGGAAGCCAAAGCAATGCACTTTACCTCGGTAACAATGTTTGATTATCACTTTATTGCGTTATTATTTTTATGGAAGTTCTTGCTAATTTTCAATATTTCAATCTTATTAGTGTTATTTGGTTTGATGTCATATGATACATACCCTTGTTCATCAAGTCTATCTCTGGAGTATATTAAATTGAGTTTTGTTTGTATAATTAGTCTATTAATTGCTTAATTTTTGAGGCTGATATGAGGAATTGTTTTGATTAGGTTGGAGCCAGGTTATATGCTTGAATTAATAAGAGGAAAACGGCTTGTTTTCGTAGGTGATTCTCTGAATAGGAATATGTGGGAATCACTGGTTTGCATTCTTAAAGGGCATGTGAAGGATAAAAGCAAGGTTTTTGAAGTTCATGGCAGACACCATTTTAAAGGAGAAGCTTCTTATTCTTTCATATTCAAAGTGAGTGGTCTCGTGATGTAATGTATCGGTTTGGGATTTTGGTCGTCTTTTCATAGACTAGTTGAAAACTTAATGATATTTGTTGTTAATAGGATTACAACTGCACTATCGAGATGTTTGTATCTCCATTCCTAGTTCAGGAGTGGGAATTTGCAGACAAATATGGTAGTAAGAAGGAAACTCTCCGGCTTGATTTAGTTGGAAGGTCATCTGATCAATATAAAGGTGCCGACATCATCGTCTTCAACACCGGTCACTGGTGGACTCATGATAAGACTTCAAAAGGGTGAGTTCTTAATCAGTTGAATTTGTAGTTATTGTAAACTATGCGTAGCAATTATGATCATGAATTGGTAATTGAAGATGTTCGCTATTGTTAATTACAGGAAGGATTATTATCAAGAAGGCAGCAACGTGTACGAGCAACTGAATGTTCTAGAGGCATTTCGAAGAGCTTTAACAACTTGGTCCAGATGGGTAGATGCCAATGTTAATCCCATGAAGTCTCAGGTTTTCTTCAGAGGTTATTCAGCTTCTCATTTCAGGTAATAACTTCATAAATTCTTGTTCTTTCACGATCCATGACATCCAGTACTATTTGAGTTTGTGATCCAGAAGCCACTGAGAATTATGTCATTGTGTGCAGTGGGGGGCAATGGAACTCAGGTGGGGCATGTCACAGCGAGGTTGAGCCCATCAAGAACTCATCATATCTCCTGGAGTACCCACCGAAGATGCTTGTATTGGAGAAAATCCTGAAAAACATGAAAACACCCGTAACGTACTTGAATGTTACTCGAATGACTGATTACCGTAAAGATGGGCACCCTTCTGTTTACAGGAAGCAGCACCTTACTCCGGAACAAATAAAATCGTCGCTGCATCATCAGGATTGCAGCCATTGGTGCCTTCCCGGCATACCAGATACCTGGAACGAGATCCTTTACACGGAGCTTCTGGTAAACGAGCAGAGGATGCATCAGGTGCAGAGGAGGTATAGACACAAGAACATATGACCCCCTATTTTACTATACATCACACGTAAATGCAGTATACTTAGTTTCCCATTCAAATTTTTAGATCATGGAGATACCTAGAAAAAGAGCATGGGGGAAGATCCAAGAACTAGTTGATCTTTCTCATTGTGCAGTTATAATTTATACATGTTTATTTGTCCATATTAAACATAAAAAATCCATTAGAAAGTTCATAGAAAAGATGAGTGACAGTTTCGTCTACACAGTTTCATTTCCATTGTCGTTCAACTCTTCTGGATCCGTGATTAGCTTTCAACGGTTTTTCTGGTAACTTTTTTTCTTCATTGGTAGCAGTAGTTGGCGTAGCTTTTTTGAAAATTGAAGGCTGTCTTAAGGTGTTTTGAAAGTGGAAGTTGGTGGAAGATAAAAGAATGATTTGATACTTTTGATGACATTATTTAATTAAATTGTTTAAGAAAGAGTTACAGATGGGTCATAATCTTTTCTCTGTAATCATTTTCCCTTAAAATATTCCGAAGAACACTTTTCTTTGTCACATGGGATGTTTGACTCATGAGACTTGAGATGCAATATTAACTGCAGAACAAGTTAGTTAGAAAATTGATTAAGGTCGGTGTCATGGGCGCTCCTGTCCCGCAGACGACTTTCACACTTCTGTCTATGTCGAACAGTTCTTTTTTGGCCAAGAATTGGTGGCATCATAATAGTAATGAATTTGAAATGGGAGCTTTAATCTAGTCGAAATGAGATACGAGTGATGAAAGCATAACGTGTATTCCTTCACAACTTGATAATATTGGAATTATTTTCCAGGATCCATATAACATTTATCCTAAATAATCATAGGGTGAAATGAAGAAAATGGCAGTGTTCCTAAATGCTTGCTGCAGCAGAAATTTAGTAATGTTACATGAAGAATTTCGATGATGAATGCGTCTGTCCTGTATCAGAGTTCAGAACTGTTGTTTCTTGAGGTGCTGCTACCTCCAGTTCTGTCTACCTCATGCTTCTCTCCTTTCCTCGCCAATTCCAGCTGTTCCTTATATTTGTTCTGTTCTGTTAGTAGCCTGTAGTTTTCTTCCCTCAATTTTAGGTTCATCTGCTCCATTTCTGACCTGCAATTGCGAAGCGAAGTCAGCCTATGTTAACAATGTGCAATGTTTTATAAGCAAGAAGCCTACGCTTTTTTCTTGTGAAGCAAAAGATCTAAGTGGCGAGGATGAAGCTTCCACGAGTTTATCAAACCTAGATCTTGCTTCTGTATAGGAGTAACAAGAAGCAAAATGAGAGAAGAAATGTGTTCCAAGGAAGCATATGGTTTCAATTTCTTCGTTTTTGACTTACAGTTCGGAGGTTAAGATTGTTTTGTTGAGAGCCCAGTTGGCAGTCGGAGATTCTGCATCTCTTCGGAACAAACATGTTTTCTCCCTCCTTAAATGCTCTCGAAAGTGTACATCCACTGTCAGCTTCCGATTCTCCATTCTTTCCCTTATCGCGATTATTGTTTCCAGAATCAACACCATAATCCATTTGAGATAAGAACGAACCTGTGTGTACTTTTCCCGACTCATTTGACCATGCTGGCTCAGATATAGCTGCAACATGTAATAAGAAACACATGAGCTTGGCAAAATAACTTGCGCAAATCGGAATGAAGAACATGTACAGTTACCATGCTTTCTTGTTTACCTTTTCGAGCTTCTTTCGGAGCATTACCGAGACCATAGTTCTGTTCGGAATAAGCTTCAACTTCTGCTGTTTGATTCCCCGAGATTTCATGCATAAAAATATTGTCTACTCTTTTGAGGGCCATGTCTAGATACTCCTCAACGATCTCTCGACTCTCCTTGATTGCAACACTTTTTGTAATAACGTTCAGAGCCTTACGCATAAGCAATCCCGCTGGACTTTTGGCCTTGTCAGGCATCCTCGATTCTTGATCATCAGCCTGCACAGCATCTTTGGCAGATTTTGTCCATCTCTTCAATAAGTAACGAGGTGGTATATGGAAAATGTTCTTAGCATTTAAAACCTTCAAACAGTGGACGCATAAAATGCCAAGTGATTCATATTTTTTGCAAGTGCATGAAACACTTGAATCTAAAAGACCAAATTTCACAAAGCTCTCCTTGTTGCCTTCCTCTGTCAACTTGAATATAGCGCTGCTTCCATCGCGATCAATTTCCTCTATTGCTACCGATAAACAGTTGAGTTGTTCTCTCTGAAAGATTTTGAACATGGTGCCAGTGTACATACTAGCCGCTTGTTTCTCCACAGAGTTATGAAGAATCATCTCTGGCATTGTTCTGTTGCATCGGCAATCTTCATTAAATTCCTCCCTGCGGAGTTTTTCTGCTGCTTCTGAATAATGCAGAACAAGTTTTTGCAGAGAACATTCGGTTTTAGTGATGAAATCATGGAAAATGTTCTTAATGTTGTCGCAACATTCTAATCCTGCATCGAAGGACTTCCCACTGTTTGGATTAGACCACATTTCTCTACACCGATATAGTGTGTTTAGCCATGGATTGGCTTGAAGATCGAATATCTTGAGCAATCTCTCCCACTGTGACTTCAGTTGCTGTTCTGTTCTGCAACCAAAGATGCATTCATCAAAAAGGGTCGCGAAACCAGGTTGCATATAGTACGCAGATAAACGCTTCATCGCATTTTTTTGAATGTTCCATTTAGCAAACCGATGTTTTGCCTTTGGCATCGCAGCTCTTATTGCTTCAGTAATTCCTTGACCCTCATCTGTAAAAACTGTTTCTGGTTGTTTTCTGCACATTGCTTCAACAAAACTCTCACACAACCACATGAAAGAATCAGTGCCTTCATCCAGCAAGAGTGCGCAGCCGAATAAGACGAACTGTCGATGATGATTGACCCCCAAAAATGGTGTGCAGATCACACCATATTTGTCCATCCTGAATGTTGTGTCCATAATCATAACATCTCCAAAGTAGTCGTAGTCTATCCTGGACCTTCCATCTCTCCAGAAAAAGCTTTTTACGTGACCATTACCATCAAACTGAATGGTATAAAAGAATGATGGATCGTCAACCTGCAAATATCTAAAATAATCTATCAAACCTTGCACATCATCTGCTTTTAGACTAATCACTTCTTTTAAAATATTACTGCAGTCCATATTCCAGTGCTCAGTATATTTTGTAGAGCTTGTATCCTTACTCATCCCATATTCACTTTCCAAGCGAACCACAGAGTGATCTTCTGAGGTTTTAGCAAGTTGATGATTATGATCCTTGGAAAATTTGGTGATCTTCCATTTTCCATTTTGAAGGGCAACATGGATTTGCGCCTCACAACCTGTTCTAGTTTCCTTTCTCTTGTATGCTGTTGTTTTCTTGAATTGCGAGTCAGAGCGAAACCCTTGTCGAGAACAAAAGATATATCTCTTCGTAATGTTTCCATTTCTCCTCTGCACCTTCCCTTTCCGCACACTGAATCCAACTCTTTTCGCGTAACTGTTATAAAAATTGTATGCTTCCTCCTCAGAACTAAATTGCATCCCGCAGAAAGGCTCTTGAATTTCACTAGTACTATCTGCTGACACTCCATCATGGTCTGACTGCAATGGATAAATGTCTAAACAATTATAACAACTTCAGCTCTGTGTATAAAACCTGTGACTTACATATCGTCTGTACTGATGATTTGTTTTATTGAACAAATAGACGTAACTATCAGCAAGCGTCATGAAAGTTTAAAATATGCAACGTTGATAAATGAGAAACGAGAATGCAATTTTGTTAAGCACTGCTAGGGACTTGCAAGTGAGAAACAAAGAGATCATGCAACAATACCGAACTTTCCGTAAAATTAAGCCAAGGTACCAATTTGTATCACAGATAGAGTCACTGAATTACCTTAAATTGAAGATTATTTTCGACATTTCTGCTTGAAAACTCTTCTTCTTCTTCTTCCTCCTCATCGTCACCATCATCTAACTCTCTCTGCCCTGAAGATGAAGCTGAAGTTAGACTGAAAGCAGCAGAAATAATACTAGACACATCATTATTATCTTGATTGCTTTTCTTGCTCTTCTTGGGTTTGCTTATCAGTTCCTTCTGATCAATAACGGCGAGACCATTATCTGGCCTGGAATCGCAAACATTCTTCAGTTGGAGCTCCTCTTCCTGAGAAAGGAACCTGAGAGGTGTCCAAGCATCGTCCTGGAAAGTATCAATATTTGTGAGTGAATCAAACAAGAGGTCAAAATTGTTGGAATCCTGGGCACCAAGACCCAAAGAAGGGTCGCTGCAGCTAGTGAAAGGGTCGTAACAGGACAAGTGATCCACAGTTATGTTCAAGTTTTGCTGTTGATCATTATCGCCGTTTGGAAGGTCCGAACCATTTGTAATTGAATTGTGGGTTTCTGGCATGTCTCTGAACTTGCAGTATTAGTTCTGTAAATGAGATAAAAGACACTGGAGTAGGAGTTTAGTTGCAGGAATAGATATTGCTTCTGTAGGGTTCGTTTTGTGTTAATTATTGAAGAGAATGAAGACGAAGTTGGCAGTGATAAAGACGACGAAGACTAGAACAGTTGACTTGATAAAAGTGATCATAAAGGATGCGAAGAAAATGATGCATACTTATTCCTTCTTTAGGTTGGTAACTGTCTTTCTAGTAGAATAAGCTCCAATTTTGGACTTAATGTTTTGTTTAAAGTATATTATTGAGTTTAATAGTCTAATTTGATATTTCAGTTTTTGTATTATTTGATTTTTAAGTTTGTATTATAGTTTAATTTAGGGTATTTAGTTAATAAAAAATAGCAAAATCTCATTTTTAATAGCAAAATTGATGATTTATGATAAATAAAATCATTATTTGCAGTTTTAATAAAAGAAGTCGTTTTTTGCATTATAGTTCAATATTATACTTTAAATAAAATGTTAGATTCGAAATCGAACCTTATGACCCTTTTGCTATTGAAAAAGAAGACACTCACTTTCGATATTTTAATATCATGGTAAGGAAGCTAAGCAATAATTATGCAATTAGCCATTGTAAGAGATAGAGAATTGAGTAGAGTGTAGAAAGATTTTATGTTAGATTCAATTTTCGGTTTTAATATTGGGTCAGCTATCGGTTAGGAGTTATAATTAATAATTGGTTCAATAAATTTGATGGCTTGCTGTAATATATATTACTGGGTTCACTCCTGGTAAGAAACCAAATACGATTCTGTTCTTTTTTCTTTTTTTTTTTGTTTTTGTTTTCTTTTCATGAATCAACAATAGCTAATCAATCTTGATAGTGTTAGTGGCATACTTTTAGAAGTTACATTAGTCACATTATTTGTCAATAAATAACAAGGTTTTTCCTTTTATTTGAAATGAAGAAGACAAGTTTAAGAGCATCTACTATGAGGGTTTTATCATTCATAAAGATGAGTTGCTCATCAACTGTATATTCTTCATAAAGTATTTAATGTGGGTTTGACAAAAAAAATGTGGAGCCACCAAATAATTTTTTAAGTGTTTTACGTGTAAAAAGTTGTAGATTTTTTTAGCGGATTTACTTTAGAGTATAATGAGAGGTTTATGATGAGGAAAAAAAAAGTTAATAAAATAAAAAGTTAATAAAATAATGATGTAATATTGTTATAAACTTTTTGAAGAGGTTTATGATTAAAGAAGCTCTAGTAGTTCTTGATTAAGACTGTCAAGGATTTATTTCACAGTCACAATGTAAAATGTTGCAGATAGGTGATTTCTTAATCAGTAGCTGTTAACATTGAAGACAGGTTTTCTTCGAGCAGCCACTAATAATTTTTGTTTGACTCTAAATTGAACTCTATTGTTCTATTTGTTATCTGGTTAATAATTGGCTGAATCATGAGTGAAAGCAACAAATTGGTTCCTAATGAGGCTAAGTTTTCAAATTAGTTCTGCAAATACTCTGCAATCTATCTGAAGATTTCTAAATGTTTAGTTGAGTGATATAAGGAATTTTATGTAAGGTTGTTAAATTTAATGCATTTATAAAGACAAAATTGATCCAAGTTTCTGGCTACAAGGTTTTCAATTAGGAAAAACTAACACAGTTTAGGGGAAATATACTTCAATTTACAGATCATATTTTGACGATTTATGCAGCTGGATAGGAAGCTAGCTTGCATAGCAATTCAACAGAGACCTTCTTTGGCATCAATGCCATTTTTCATTCTTGTGTATCCATCTTAGCCTCAGTCAGTTCCCCGTGAGTTTTTCACTAACCATTGGTGCTACCACTGCTTTCATACCCAACTGCAGTAACACCATGATCAAGTTCAGTTCCAAAATCTCCAGCAAAGATTCCACTGGAATAAAACTGGAAGGCTGATCCACTTGCATCAATGGCTACTGAAACTTGTTGGTTGGCTATTGCTTTCATTAGCGCCTCCTCACTATTGGCAGGTACATCTTCATAACCGGTTATATTGGCAGCACTAGATGCTGATTTCCTTTTGTTGCAGGTTCCATAAGTTCCTAGGTAAGGATATTTAGCTTCAGAAGTAATGTGTAACATTCTGAAAAAAATATATAGGCGAACGGTTTGGGAAACGGTTTTGTAAACCGTTTGGTAAACCGTTCGACATCATGGATGTACAGTGTAGTTGCAAACGGCCTGGAAAACGTTTTATGAAACCGTTTGACAACCCGTTTGACAATTTGAATTGGACAGTGAAGATCGAACGGTCTGGAAAACGTTTAAGGAAAACGTTTGGAAAACCGTTTGATACATTTAGAATTTGGTCAGAATGGTTGAACTGGATTGGAAACGGTTTGGAAAACCGTTCGCGAAACCGTTTGGGTTAGTCAGATTTTATATAGGCGAACGGCTTGGGAAACTGTTTGATACCCATTCATTAAAAATCGAGTAAAACCATTTTCTTTCCTTCCACAACATTCTTTGAAGTTCCAAAACGTTCCTCTGAGGTTCCTAACCATCCTACCTTCATACCAACTTCATATTTTGGCAAATCTTTGCAAAAATCCATCCAAGATCATAAGGTAAGGTTGTATAATGGTTTATACAAGGTTTATACTTTCATCTTTGATGATTTGGTTGGTTTTAAGTGCTGTTTTGATGATGGAATTGTTGATTGATGCTAAGAAGTTGGAAATGAATTGGGAGTTATGTGAGGATGAGTTTATGTGGAAAAATTGATAGAAGGAAGGTATAAACCTAAGGTTTATTTTATGTAACGACCCAAAAATACCATGGTATAATTTTGAGGAAAGTCGTGGAAAAATACCCAGGAATGGTCGAGAATGCGATGGAGAACGGATGAGAAAACCGTTCCCCAAACTGTTTTAATGTGTATGCTGGTCAGTGAGATCGAACGGGATGGAGAATGGGTTGGACAAACTGTTCCCCAAACTGTTCTATCTGGGAAAGCTACCCAGAACATGCAAACGGGATGGCAAACGGTTTGGTAATTCGTTCCCCAAATCGTTCGGGTCGAGCAGCAGGTTAAATATTAAATGTGCTGACAGAATCAGGGAGAGAGAAAGAAATAGGGTTTTCGACCAAGAACACTTCAAAACCGACCCTAGGCCTCTCCATACCCAAAACCTTCAATCCTAAAGCAATTCCACCCAAGAATCATCAATAAAACACCCACATTCCATCAATTATCCTCCTCTCCATCACCATCTCTGCACATTTTGGAAAAGGCGAAAGAACTAGGTAAGTTCATTTGATAATCTAATTTTGAGGAGGGAAAAGTAGGCACATTGTATGTACTTGTGTTGGGTTTTTGTTCTAGAACAAGACTCTAATAACCAATTAGCTTCAAACCTTGATTTTGTTAAGATTCAAGAGATTAGGGTTTTGGGGTTTTGGGGGGACTTGAGTAGGAATCTGTTTTAGTGGTTCAAATAACCCACATTTGGTGTTAAATGGTTAAAAACCTGATTGTGTTGTGTAGGGAATGATATTTGGAACCCGACTCGGGAATCGGGCGACGGATCGGGCGTCAGAGCTCGAGGTAAGTGCTTAATTTCCACTTACTTGATATGCTATGATTGTTATTGGTTGTTTTGGATTCGTAAGATGATCATAATAAGGAATCGAAATAAATTTGAAGTTGATAAGCATATAATTGTATGTTATATGTGTAAGGAACATATTAATGATTTTGATTTCGCTTGTATGCTTGCATGATGATGTTGCAAAGTGTGACACGATTATGTTGTGGTCAAAATGGGTTCTTAGGAACCACAGTTGTGAATGTTGATAGTGTGACAAATGTGAATTTGGATGTGAAGAGCTTATGCCTTATATGTGTTTTCTTGGGAAAAACGTATGAGTTGTGTATTGTGATGTGTTATGTAATTATAAGTGTTAAACTTGTAATCAAGTAAGTGTGAATATGAGAATGTATGATCTATATTTGAATTTATATGATTATGGCATAAGGGCATGTTGTGAATTAATGAATGTGATGAATTGTATGTGAGCATCCACATGCACACTATGATTGTTCCTTATTGTTTTATGATGAACTTTTCGCGAGATTTCTAAGTATGTTTTGGTTATGCCAGGTTTGGCTAGTAATGAGCATGTTGTCTCGTTTTGTGATAAGAATGAATCGTTGAAAATTCATAATCATGTGTTTATGGAAATTTAGATGAAATGCATGGACTTGCATTTATACATACCGTTATGGCATGAGCATGGGCATTTTGTATGTTCATACATTGGGGCCTCGTGGCCGATATTGTATAATGGGCCTTGTGGCCAAAGCGCAAAAACAGGGGCCTAGTGGCCAATGTGTGGAATATGAAAATAAGTGCCTTGTGGCCGAAGTACAAAAACAGGGGCCTTGTGGCCAAAGCACAAAATGAGAGTGGACTCTCTCTATGGATTTGAGACAACAGAGATCGAGTGGACTCTCTCTCTGACTGTGGTTAAGGCTCCGGAGCACATCATTTGTGTGAGAATTCACTAGCATCACATATGCATTCATTCATTTCATTATGATTATGATACTAACATGACTTGTGTTGATATGAGATGGATTCTAGTTAAGTTATATGTTTATGTGAAGGATTGTTGATATGGTTGTGTTAAATGATATGTAATATGATGGCTACGATATGAATGAATTATGTGGATGGATACGATCCTGTGTGGTTACATGCACATAGTATGAGTTGTGTGGATGGCTATCCTTGTATAATCATGTCTCGCTGTGAATTATACTCAATGACTTGCGATTGAACGAGAATGTGTATACTAATTCATGCAAAAATGTAAATGTGGTGAGTTTTGATGTTAGTTTCTTTGAGTGATGGCAAATGTGAGTTGATGCTAAAAATGAGGTTGTTGTATGTACGTGTATTGACTTGCAAGATTTATGGGAGTGTGAAGTGTATAATGGGATTGTGTTATAATAATTGAATGTGAAATGCTATAACGGGATGATGCTATTGTGAATGATTTTAGTGGTTAAATGTATAAGTGTGAATGATTTCAGTGGTATATGATTTAATTGAGATGTGATTTGGAAAGAATGGTGTAAATAGTTTAGCTTAAGAACTTAAAAAGGGTTAGAATGATATGGAAATAAGAAAAAAACAAGGAGTATAAATCGATGTTGTAAACGTATGCTTGAGCTTAACCGAGGTTATTAATCTAAGTGAAAGTCGAATGGTTGAAATGGTTGAATGACCAAGTGCAAGAGTGCTAAGAATTTGCATGCAAGTGACCCCAAACGGGTTGGGAAACGGGTTGGTAAACCGTTTTCCAAACAGTTTTCACATGGTTGGTCATTCTAGGGGGCCCGAACGGGTTGAGGAATGGTTTGGCCAAAACCGTTCCCCAAACCGTTTCACTCCGTGTACAATCCAAAACGTCCAAACGGCCTGAGGAACAGTTTGTAAAACCGTTTCCCAAACCGTTCGGATGGTATCAGTTGGACAGAAAAGGCCAAACGGTTTGGCGAACGGTTTCCCAAAGCATTCCCTAAACCGTTCGACACTATAAAAATTGAATTGTTGTTGGTTAATGAATTTCATTCCACACCTAATGAATACTAATGATTGAAAGTGTTGTACTCGGCGACTATACATGTAAATTGGATGAATTAACTGTTGAATTGAACCGTGAATTCAAGTGATTGTTGTGAAATGGATTTAGGGCGCCATTGTTGTTTGAGGGAGAATAAGGCCGGGATGGCCGAAGTCTCCCCTGCACCCCGGCATGTAGAGACATTAAGGGATGGCTTACTGAGTATATAAAATATACTCACCTGTCGTTGCTGGATTATGTGCAGATCAACAGGTACTAGAGACGGGACGACGTGATCGACAAGGTTAGCGCTGCGATACTGAAGGTTGAGCTCCTAGGGTTTTGGTTGTATGGTTTTACATGCATGTATACTTCATCTTTTATGAAAATCAGGTAATGGCATGCAATCCGTTTTCCTGCTTACGCATTATGAAAGACATTGGGTAATAAATACTCTGATTTAATATATATAGCTTATGTTTTATAAAAAGAAAAAAAAATGGTGAGATATTCCTATTTATTCAAAAATGGATTTAATTAAATTTTGGCGTCACATTTTAGGTTTACAAATAGTTGATATTGAGCTGAAATATGTCTATATTGAGTTGAGATGTTGCTGAAATTGATGAAATTAAATGTAAGAGATTGTATGAATGATTTAGAGAAAGAATTGAAGGAGATTGAACATAAAGAAGGGTTAATGGAAAAGTTGACATATCGTTAACTTAAGGTTGAAAATGAGATTTTTTAATGATTCTAAAGTTAGAATCAATGTTTGAATTGGATAGTAATGTATCGTATATGATTAACTATGTACAGGAGGATCTGTACGATTGTTGGGAGGACTTTGATTCGGAGTAGTTCGTTGATTTTTTTGTTTTTCGAGGTAAGTGTTTTACGCTTACTTGTAAGTGTTATAAGCTTACAAAATGGATTCGTAAATCCTTTTCCTTAGGCTTATTTCTTCTAGAATTGGCCTATAATGAAATGTTGAGATTGATAGACAAATCATAGTGAATATGATTGATATGAAATGGAATTGAATGAATTGAGAAATGAATGTCTTAGTTGACATATGGTTGATGTTCTTTATGATTGCTTGATTGGAAATCATATTGAA
>CANYCX010285224.1:0-16497 GCA_948193385.1 Breynia disticha f. nivosa
TTAATAAATGCCACAAGAAAATAGCATGCTCAAATATGCCAACCATAACTCAACATAAAATCAACAGATATATAATCAAGCAGAGCATACCAAACACAATCTCACTCAATATCACGTATGCTCAATAACAAAGCAAGTCCACGCTTTAATAATTATAACATGGCAACTACATGTCAACCATATATCAATATCTCAATGAGCATACAAAGCAAAATCAAGGCAAGAACACAAAATCAAGCCATGTCTCAATCATTCTCATAAATAAATTAAGCCATAAATTACATCTAGCCTAAAATGTTTTATACAAATGAGCATTTTAGCATTTTCCTTTTTCTTAAGCTTTTCTTAGCTTATTAGCACTCTTTCAAGGTTACTAAGAACATGTAAGTTCTTAAGTAATATTCATAAGCGTAAGAACACTTATCATAGTCATTTTTGAAACCTTTTTAAATCTTTCATGATTTAAGCTCATTTCATAAGCATTCATTATGCAAGAGCATAATCATATACAAGAATATAAACTCTTGAATTTATAAACATTCTTAAAGAAAAACATATAAGTTCTGTGTACTTATTCTTAAGCTTCCATTCTCTTACACAACTTATGAATGTAAGTGAAGAAGCACTTACTTTAAATTCAATCAATCGACATCACACTCCCTTATCAAGCAAGCTCAATAGTGTATTTCCTAACACAAGTTTTAGTCAAGTTCATTAACTCATATCTTTTCATATACACAAGCTAACCAATTTACACTTAATTGCCTAAATCCATCTTAACTCAATATCTCCAAATTCACATTCTAGGATCAAAATTTCCGGCTAAAAGCTTACTTACTCATATAAATACCTTTCATTCACTTTATCTCGCTTACTCTTATGAACTTCAGCAAATTAATCAACATAAACTATAAAACGAAACAATTTTATGCAAATTACTGCTACGATAGATTCATATTTAAGATCTAGGATTTACCTGTTGTTTTTCATGAAAAACCATCAAGCTTTAACTATGAATCCATCTGCAAGCACTCTCTAACATTTTTACAAGTTTCTGTGAGAAAATAAAGACTCAAATAGAACCTAGCCATTTTTAAACAACATGACACGACCCACTCAAACTAGCCACGGTCTAATTGGAATAATTGGCACGTCTCATAACAAGTTAAACATGGCACTGTCTACATATTTCAAGGCACATCTCGTGCTAGTTTTCCTTACTCATGGCACGACTAACATGCATATAAACATCCCATGCTTCATTGATTAATCCATGGCACGGTTTATTTTATTTTTGGCACATCTCATGCCAATTTAGTTGTATGGCACAATTTCATAATTTAGGCACGGTTCACATTGATTTTCCAGGCATGATCCGTGGTTGTTTATTCTCATAAGGTACAGTTCATGTTTGTTGCTTTCTTTTATGGCATGACTTAAAAAGATTAAGCACGGGTTATGCTCTTATTTTTGTACTAGTCGTGCTCATAGGTACAAATTGGAATTCATTATAGTTTTCTTTCCGTTGCATTCTATTTTTAATAATTTCACATATTAGTTTTATGTTATAAAATTTAGGATGTTACAATTTTCCCCCACACAGGTTAACATCCACACAGGACAACATATACGAACCACATAGGCACAATTATCCACAGAGGATTGATCACACAGATCATACTTACACGAACATAACATCCACACAAGATCAGAATCATAACATTATACATATATGAATGTAAATGTATGAAATGAAATGCTAATGAAAATCCACACAGGATGACCTCGGGTTTTTGTCCATCATAGCACACAGTAGCGGAATTCCTTTATCACACACAACAGAGGATACCTCTATACTATACTAAAGACGTTTCGGACCTCACACAGCTAAGTCCAGGACAGCACACAACACGTCCTTTATCCACACAGGATATCATAGCCACATAGGCATAATGCCATATAGATGCTTATGCAATACGTGAATGTATGAATGACATTTGTATCAATACATATCGCAATGCATAAGGCACAGCTCACACAGAGCGTATAGAATACCACACAGGTTCACATTTATCATGCTTTCAATAATATCAATCATAGCACCCAACAATTGAAATAAAGAAAGCATGTCAACATCTCACATAGAGTACATTTCGTATAAAAACATACCACACAGGTATACTATGAACAATATATCAATATCAACTCTATGTCAACATTTCTTAATGTAAGCAACACATGTTTTTCAACAATCAACTATATGTGAACTATATATCAACTAAGGTATATATGTGTCAATCATATATCATCCATGATATATAGTTAAAGACATATCATTATCAACAAGCAAGAGTTTATATTCAAGTCTTAGTATTCTTTCACTTTGAATCAATATCATAAAATCATAATCAACCAACTAGAATAGATAAATCAACTCCAAATCAACCCATTCATATCATTTTCAACTTGATTCATCTAATTCTTGCAATCCTCAATTCACAACATTATAGGCCAAATATGTTGACATATATAAGCCTAGAAAGTCTACACATAAGCATAGAAAACACTTACCTCAAAATACATGCAAAGTCAAAAATATCAACACAATCTCTATAATATTGAGCCTGCTCCAATTGTTGTTTTTTCGACCTAAATCTCTCTTTCTCTCTTTCTCTCTTTTCTTCTCACTGTCTCTCTTTCTCTTTATCTCTCAATTTCCTATTCTCTTACCATTACCTGCTTTCATTTCCTTTTTATAGACAAGGAAACGAATCCTCGTCATCCTTCTCTTCTTCTAAATCACTCCAACTCATGTTTTCAGAGAAATACATGTGGCCAACATAAAGTATGCGTGGTCATACCATGACTACACACTATTGCTCCCACAACGCGTTTATTTGCACCTAAACTACACATTGTCAACCTTAAGTACGCGTGGTCGTTGACACTACGCGTACTTGAGTCCCACAACATGTACTTTGCTGTTTTTCTAGCTTATTTTTCCTTTTATAATTACTTATGTTAACACCTAATCAACCTTCAATCAACTCCTCATTTTTCACATCAATACTCAATTTATTCTATTCAAACAAATTCTAGGATGTTACATGCCAACATACTAAACCTTTAGATGCAAACTCTGCTATGTCTATTTTCATATTCGACCACCAACAATGTTATTTTAGAGCATGGTACATTTTCGTTTACCTGGGTGCATAGCATATAGAGCATTATATGCTTCATCTCGTATCTCTTGTCTAATCTCGTCTATACCTACTACACATACTCTGGGTCCCAACATAATTAGCTCATCGATAAACTAAAGTAATGTCTCAACACCCTGATCAATCTATTCAATCATTTTTATACACTCATTATGTTGTTTTTGTGTTGCTTATACCTTTTGTAATAACATCAATCTAACTACCAATGTTGCAATTAATACTCCCAATTTAGATATTTATAATTTTGCATTCAAACATTATAGAGCTATCAAATTGGTCATTAGTGTTCACAGTAAGCTTGATAAAGCAACACTAGATTCCTATTAAGTGCATCAACAACCACATTTACTTTTCCTGGATGGTACTCAATTGTGGAATCATAATCTTTTAACAGCTCTAATTGTCTTCTCTATATCATGTTTAGTTCTTTTTGGGTTATCAATTATTTTAGACTTTATGATCCCTATAAATCTGATATGTCTCTCCATATAAATAATGTCTCTATATCTTCAAAGTAAACACTACTAAAGTAAGATCCAGATTGTGTACTGCATAATTGTTTTCTTCTGGTCTGAGCTGTCTAGAAGTATATGCAATGAATTTTTCATTCTGCAAGAGTACATGCCATTCCAAGGAAACTACGTACGTCAATGACTATTTTAAGAGGTTCCCATTTTAGCATTGATTCAATATTTTTGCGATCTCATGATATTCCTTGACCAGATATCACATGTCCTAAAAAGACTACATGATCTAACCAAAACTCACATTTGTTAAGTTTTGCATATAATTGTTTTTCTCTTAGTGTCTGCAATACTATTTGAAAATATTCCTTGTGTTCTTCACTATTCCTCAAATATATCAGTATATCATCAATAAATACAATCACGAACTGATCAAGGAAATATTGAAATTGAAATATTTTATTCATTAATGCCATGAATGCTGCTGGAGCATTTGTCAAACCAAACGGCACGACTAAAAACTCAAAATGACCATATCTGTTTCAAAAATTAGTCTTTGAAATGCCTTTCTATGTTATCTCTAATTGATTATAACTAGATCATAATTCAACCTTAAAAAATATAGTAGCACCATACAACTGATCTAGTAGATCATCTATCTGAGGTAACATATATTTATTCTTCACTATTACTTGATTATGCGTTTTATAATCAATACACAGTCTAAGGGTTCCATCTTACTTCTTTGCAAATAATATTGTTGCTCCCAGGGCAAGAGACTCGATTAATTAAACCTTCTATCAAATAACTCTTGTAACAGTTTCATCAAATCTTGTAGTTCAATTGATGTAATTCGAAATGGTTGTACATATATCATTGTTGTACCAGGAATTATCTCAATAGTGAATTCAATTTCTCTATCAGGTGGTAATACTAATAGATCTTCTGGAAATACATATGAATATTATTCCACTATTATTAGTCCTATTACACTTTCATACAATGTTGTACTATCAGCCACATGTGCCAAATAAGCTTCATATTCTCTCGAATCATCTTAAAGGCATGCATGGCTAATCCTAAAAAACTCGGCACTAACTTCCTTTCTGCACAAAATATCACTTTAATTTGTTCTTCTAGTTCAATAATTACTTCTTTGGAAAAAATAATCTACTTTAGCTCAGTGTTTTGCGTGTCAATCTATTCCAGTATAATATCAAATTCATTAAATTCTAGTAGACTTAGATTTTCTAGAAACTTTACATTATGAATCAAAATTACATAGTTCTTGTATATTGTATGCACCTATATTATTTCATCTAAAGGAGTATGGACTTCTAGAATCTGGGTCAACGATTTAAGTTGTACTTACATTGTGTGTATTATCCTGGATGTAATGAATGAATGTTTAAAACCTGGATCTACAACTGCATAAATAATAGTATTAAATAAGTATAACTCACCAGTAATGACCTCTCGGGCATTGGCAGCCTCCATTCTAGACATAGAATACTTAATCCTGACCATACGACTGAGTCCCTTAGACTCTTCTACCTCTGCTAGATGATGGACCTTAATCCTCTTCCACGTTTAACATACGCAGATGATGTTATTATTCCACTACTACGTATCATTGATTGAGGTCCTACTACATCTTTTGTTACTCTTATCCTATTAAAACTTCCTAGACAATATCCCAAAAAAATTCCTTACTAGGCACAGTAGTAACAACCTCTAGTCGTCAACCTACACTTTCTTATATGTGTCCTCTGACATTGTGAGCATACAGGTCAGGTCATCTTTATAATTTCAGCTACATTATACTGCTCTCCTCTACCATACCCTCTACCAAGTCATCTAAGAAATGGCATCTGAGGTGGAAGAGCTCGAGGTCGATACCTAGTATATCCTTTGTATCCTGTATAAGTCGGAATGTATTATGCTCTTTTTCTCGAATGACTAGACTCTCCAATATGAATCTCTCTCTTTTATTTTTCTTCTTTTTTATCATAATCCTTTAGGAGTTCTTTGTCCCTGACCACAAGATCTTTTAAATTTATGTAGTTTCTCATCTCGATCCTATTAATTTGTCTTCATATGTTCTTATTCATTCCATTCTCAAATCTCCTATATTTATCCTTCTCTATAGGGATAAGACTAGCAGTATAGTATGACAATTGTGTGAACTTAATACTCATATTATGTCACTATTATATTTCCCTACTTTAAGGCTAGGAACTCATTTTGCTTTGCATCTGTATACACCTCTAGCATATACTTCCTTCTGAATTCCCCTAAAAAGTCATCCCAAATGAGTACAAGAGGGAATTCTTTGGCATATGGAACTATCTTCCACCAGTTATAAGCATCCCCTGTAACAATGACACCATAAAATCCAAATTATCTTCAGGCATTGCCTACATCATATTAAACACTAATTATATCTTTTCCAACAAGTGTTTTACAAACGTTGGATCTATAAATCCTGTGAACACTAATGCTCTTGACTTTTTTAATTCTTTGAAGTTCTTAGGCCTCATCTGATATAGGTTCATATGCGAGTATCTATATACAAAATAATATTCTGGTGCTGGATGTGCTAGATTATATTACTGTGGATGATCTGGATTACAGGGATCATGATATGAAGGAGCATGTGACATCTACACTGTGTCTTGTAGGTCTGCTGCTCTCTCTCTCTCTCTGATGGTTGTCGAGGTGAGACATACATCTTTTACATGAAATTAATCATGCCTCTATTCATGTTCACTGTGGTGCTTGTGTCAATTAAGCACGACTCATGTGAATCTTATTGTATTTATATATATACCAAACATCAACCTAAAATCAGCCAAATATATATCCAAACTATAAAAAAATAAAGATCAACCATACACATATACTAATCATCAACAACAACTTAACCTACTCCAACATCTAATAATCTATCTAGTCTATCATATATCATATATACATATTTCACACATATCATACAAATGTATATCTAGACATATCTATAAATGTAACATGTCTGGATATGGAGAGAGTGCTGAGGAGCGATAGCTAATTCACCTGCTGTAAACTCAAAAGTATAGCTCCTAGCTATCAATCTAAACCAGAAAACAAAAAGAATATTTAATGAGTTACGAGCTTAGTCAGTAATCTTCAAAACTAACACATTATAAATTATTCATCATTATAATTTATCAAATACCATTTATTTCATATAAATCATGTAAACATTTATCTGTACATCTCCAAACTCATTTTCTAAATTTCCCATCTCTATATTCTTTTCTGCCCATCTCCATATATCTGCTCACCTTCAATTGATCAATCAATATATCTCCTTCAAATCATAAAACTCCCAATACATATGTACATCACATACATTCACATATATCAATCATGACTATAATAGAATAAATTACATACCTGTATATATTTTTCCTGTATCCTAAGTCCTTGTTTGATTTTCAATTGTATATAAAAGTGAGTTACATTACTCACATATCGACAAAGATACTTAGAGTTCCTCGGGCTCTGATCCTAACTCTTTCGTCTAGATGATCGTCCTATATAATCATATAAACTTTCTATAATAACCAATATAATTTAATATATCCAAATACTTATATTATGAATATGTGCTAATTTCTCAACTATCTGAATTCATCAATATACAAACATATTCAGTTCTAAACTAAAATCACTTTTATTTACCGATAACTTCTAAACGTATTTGTAAATTTACTTACCTCTTTTGTTGTTATTTTTGTTTCATGCCTAATTTTTCATCCTTTTATTTTGATTCTATGCTTAGTTATATTTTTTCTAGTTGCTGTGTTATTTTCTTGAATGGAATCTCTTTTCTCTCACCTTTCTCTCTCGCTCTCGTCTCTCTTGTTTTTGCCCACTTTCTGCTTCTTCTTCACTTTTTAAACCATTATCATCTCATGCTTCAATTTACAAGATTTCCTAGAATGTGCCAAATTGACATGGCCATGTGGATTTGGCATCAACCGTGCTGGCCTACATAATGACTATGTTAATCAACACGACCACCGTGCTCATAATCGTTTTTAGAAACACAATTGTGATCATACCTAGGCACGATTGTGCTCATAATTTCCCAAAAACGTGACCACCATGCCGACAACCTGAATTCAACCTGTGAAATTATAAATTTGTATTATATACATTTTCACCTGAATTATAATACCAACATATCTCAAAACTTAATACTTTTGGTTTCTTCTTAATTTATGTTTTTAGTTCACTAATTATAGATTATTGAAATGAGAATGTTATAGAAGTTGCATCTAATGGAACATTAGCATGTTCCACATTGCAGTTGCCATGTAGGTATGGTTGATGACATGGACTAATCAGGTGTTAACAACATGATAGTAAGTGCCACATCTTCAATCCAATCATCATTTGGACACGTGGCAACAAAGAATTGTGCCATATGGCAGTGTGTAAAGGAGAGTACAGGGTTACGAGTGTGTGAGTAGGTGGTGTGTGGCCAAGAGTAGAGAGACTTCTGGCGGTGCGTGGGGAGTGTCAGCACTATTTTAGCCACCAAATTTTGACAAAATTAGTTTCTAAATTTCTTGATTTTAATTTTTCAAAATTTTTTGAAACAATTTTATTTTTAAGTTGATTTTGATCTTAATTTTTAATTATTTTATTAAAAATTATTTAATCAAATATGTTAAAAATTGTCAAGAAAATTATAGTAAATTTATTGTGTATTTATTTACTAATTTTATTATCCATTTCTAATATGTTATTTTTCTTCTATATGTATTGTAAAAAGGCCTACATTTGTGAAGAGTTCAAAAGTGATTTCATCTAAAGAGAAGATAAGGAGCGGTTTAAAAATTTAAAGAGAAACTATTTTTCAAACTTTATTCTTCCGTTGAAAAGGAGGATATTCTAGGTTCATTCAATTGATTTGAGTTATTAAATCGACATATACAAAAAAAATGTTTAGAAAGGCGGTTTTGATTTTGGAAAGGATGAAGCAAAAATGCTTATTTTTGCTAAAAAGGCCTTCAATGAAAAACATGTTGAAGATTTCTAATTTTCTAATAAAGCAGAGATTGATGACCTCATTTATGGGATTGCAAGTCTGAATCATGTATTAACTTATGCTCAATAGTGTAAGTTGTTTATTGTAAACTTAGCTAACACTAAAGAAAATTTGGTCACTGGTGCTCACATGATGCAACTTAGAATAAAACATCCTATATTTATTAAAATGTTATTCAATAATTAAAGACAATAATACTATAAAAAAATATCATACATATTTATCAACCATATGTACACTCACTTATTAAATATAACATCATCAATACATATATAGCATGAGAAAAATACCCAAATATATGACAAAAACCGTTCCTGAGAAAATACACAGCTGCACACCACAGTACTTTTCTTCTGATTCCTGAAACAAAAAATGCAGTTGCATAAGTTGCGGGCTCAGCGAGTAATCATCTATAATTAACTTTTCTTGTTCTATTGTTACTTATTCTTTTAACTTTGATTAAATATGTGTGGACACGTATATCTTAGCATATGAATAATTGTCTGTATTCTGTATTATCATGTGAACTGTACTGTGTTGTATATACTATGTTGTGTTGTGCTTCAATATGTTAATACTTCCGTCTCCATTACTACACTATACTATGCTATACTGTGACTTACTATACTTCCATCTCCATTTATCTTCCTTCTCCGATCACCACCATTATCACCACCGCTATCACCTATCACCACCTCTAACTATGTCACCACCACTATCTTATGTGTCATGTATCTATGTAAGCATGTGCTTCTATGATTCAAGTGAGTGTGTTACATATGTTATTATGTGCATGTGATCATTACATATGTTCGTATATCAATTCATGTGATTATGGAATCATATGCCAATGTTCATTTCCTATGTTCATTTAATCGTATTTATGGAAATACGAGTATCTGTAAATTTGACGAAGTCATGAAAGATCGGTTTGACGTATTTATCATTCATATGTTCGTAAATTATTAACAGGGATATCACCTGAAATCTAAAAACAATAAATAACAATATTAAATGTTAGAACATTTTAACTGTATTTAAAATGTGAGTCTGGATCACTCACCTGTTAATCCTATAATAAATTCCAAAACATCAAGCCCTCCTTTATATTTGTGCCTCCTTATTTTTCTACATTCCAAAAGTCCTATTTATAGGAAAAGCTTAAGTGGTGGCACATCTCATGCTAATTTGGCATGACTCGTGCTAATTTTCCAGCACTTGCTTCAATTTTTGAAGTGTCTAAAAACATGCCAAATCATTGCAATTTTGGTGGGATGACTCGTGGTTAGAATGGCACAACTCGTGCTTAGAATCCTGATCATGCTACAATTTCTGAAGTTAATTTGTAGATGCCAATCATTGCAATTTTGGTGGGATGACTCGTGGTATAAAATGGCACAACTCGTGCTTAGAATCCTCATCATGCTATAATTTCTGAAGTTAATTTGTAGATGCCAAATCATTTCATTTCACATGGCACACCTCGTTCCAAAATGGCATGACTTGTGCCATGATTTCCTTATCATGCATCGAGTTCCAACGTTGTAATAATGATGCCAGCTCAAAATCCTTCACTGGGCACAGCCTAAAACCAATTTGGTACATCTTTTGCCTAGGGCACGTCCCTCTCCACTAATTTGGCACATCTTATGCCTAGAGCACGCCCGACTTTACCATTTTGGCACGCCTAGTGCTCATGGCACACCGCAAGCTTCACGGCGCACCCTTTCCATTTCTTTTTACATATTCTTTTCAAAATCCACTTCCATTAATATTCTAATTGATTATTCTTATTTATTTTTTATTTCATCCTTTTACTTACATACTAATTCTATTGCATTTAGTTAATCATTTTAATTACGTAAATATTTTAATTATAGACTAATTATGGAACATTAGGATGAGGATGTTACATAGAAGTTGTAAGACCATTTCTCGTTCTTGCTTGGACATTGTTTTGGATTGGGTTGAAAATATCCCTAATGATCTATATGTTATATTTCATTCACTGTTACCTCTTTCATGTATTAAAGTTGATATGATTGGCTTAGAGAGCGATGATGAGATTGAAGGATGATGAGGATCTTTGACACTAGAAAAATTACCGTAGTGATAGTTGGGCTAGAAAACACCCAATTGTAAATGAGTGAGACTGACATCTTATTTTTACATCTAGGATATGAATATTTACAATTCATTTTATTTTTCATTGTTGAAAATGATGTTTTGTTTAGAAAAGGCTAGTTGCCTTGAACAAGTTTTCATTTGGTGTTATTTTATTGTGATGATTCATTTTACGATAGTATTATGGCATGATATATGTTTATTTTGATAAACATATATATGCACTTTAACTGGTTTTATGATTCATTCATTTATTTTGAGTTAATACTATGTGTATTATAAATTATCATTAGTTTTATACTTGTGTAGTATAAATACTAAATAAAATAGAATGAGGACAAAATTGAACTAAATTTGACATTTATTGTGTTAAATCTTGTCAATACCATGTGTTGAGTGTTCAGAATTTTGGTTCTATGTTTATAAATAATATTTAATTAGTTTAAATATTATTAACTCATATACATTTTTTTATTACAAATTGTGAGAAATTATGTATTTCAGATAAATAGAATTTTTATAATTTTAATTTATCACATGATGAACATAGGGTTATCTAAGTTATAGAAACTTAGAAACTAAAACTTAAATTATATGATTAGAGTATTTACTATTTAATAGTTATACTCTAATCTAGTGAGTATATTAACACAAATAAAATTGTGGGCTTACCACTTATCACATTGTGTGTAGAGTTTGATTTTATGTGAACTAAACATTATATCAGGATTAAATGAAATAAAAAATAAATCAAATATATTGCAAAAAATTCCTGCTTTGAAGTCCAATAATTAATATTTATTTGGGTAACAATTGATTAACTATATACTATTGTTAAAGGAAATTAATATTGTAATGAGTGTAGTTGTACGTTAATTTCAAGAAATAATAACTGTATAGCTTGAAAAAACATTTTCCAATGCAAACACTAGAAGTTAAGAGTTTTAAAGTCTTGATTTTAAAAGGTCAAAACTCAAGAAAAATACTATATGCTCAACATAATTAATATGTTTATGTGAAGTGCAATAAGATGATTTTGTTATCCATATCATTAAACTTAGTTTGATAGATCATGTGTGGAATTACTAAGAATTCATATATGTATTAAGTTTATTAAATCTATAGATCAAAGTTCCAAACTTTTAAATTTGATATTTAGACACATATGTTGTGATCAAAAGCTCAGAAGCTTATATATTTATGAGCTAGTTAAAATAATGCACATAAATACTCAAAGGATGCTATCAATTTCGTGGAAGTGTTTATCCAAGTGGGAGAGTCAATTCACATGGAATACTAACCTATTCTTGATAAATATATAGCTTATTTACTAAAAAAAATCCTTAGAAAATAAATTTGAAATTTTTTTTAAACTAAGGACATGGGCATGAAATAAGTTCAGGAATTAAAATTTCTAAAGTTGAAAGATTGATAGATTAAAGTTAGGCATTAAAAATGATTTTTGAGAAATTTCATTTAGTGAAACATCTTGATTACACACAGTGTTGTACTTTAGAGTGTACACTTTAACAAACTCATACAAATGAGGGGTGCATCATGTTTGAATATTCCATTTTGAATTGCATCATTTGAAAGGTGATAAATTCAAAATTTGGTCCAACTTAATGAAGAATGATGAAATCTTCATATATTTTTGAATTATCAAAGTGAGAACGATCAAACATGTCAAAAGTAAAATGAAAAGTGGGAGTTAAGAAGTAATTAACTTATTCAAGTGAATCTTGAAAAAAAAAGTTAATATCTTCTTCAAGTATGCACTTTATGTCTCAATATTTTTTAAGAATGTCTTTAATAGATATTTCAATGATAACATTCTTGGATATTATGTTTGTGTAAGGATTACAAATACTCTAATAAGTTAGAGACGAGTATCATGGTTTTAGAATGAAGCCATGAACTGTAAATGGAAGCTTTAACTTTTATCAATTTGTTTAAGCATTATTTTAGAGATAATGTAATATCCTTACGAGTGACTCTAACGGAAATTAACCAAAATTAAATTGATTAATTAGCTAATCATAAGAACATTAAGAATTTCATTAAAGTTGAATTAATTTACATAAGAAATGTTGACAACAAAATACTAGTAATGTGACCATTATTATAGTTGAATTCTATTGTTATCCTTTTTTCATCTTTAGAATATAATAAATATGAGGGCTAGGCATAGGCCTAATATGAGCATCATTTTCGGGTACATATATGAACGTAATAGTTGTGAATAAACATACGTTAACCTAGGTTGGCATACGTTAATTTGGTTCTTGGCATACGGTATTCATCCTGTTCACACCCCAGAATAACGTATGTTAAGGGGCCAAATGTGACATACTTTAATTTGAATCTGGAACCATAAACTTGACTAAATAACATCCTAATGTATATCTAAAGTACCCAATTGATATAGGATGTTTTCCTTAGTGGATAAATACTTAAAGTGAGTGAATAAACTTGTAATGAACATGATAAATTACTTGTTTGTGATATGGCTTTAGGGCGCCATGAGGGAGGATAGGCTGGATGGCCGAGGACTCCCCTGCACCCCAGCATGTAGCGACACTGAGGGATAGCCTTACTGAGTATCTAAAAATACTCACATGTGTTTTGCTGGATTCTGTGCAGATCGACAATAGGGGTGCTGGGACTCACTTTTGGACGGAGCTCGAGCGTGTGATACGTGGAGGATAGATCGGCTCCTAGCAGATTGGGATATTACACACTTTTGAATTTTTGTACAACCTTACACAAGTTAGTATAGGCTTCTAGCATTTGCATTGTTTTAAACCAAAAACAACATCTTCGCATATTTACATTATTTTTGTATAGGACCTGGTTTAAACTAAATGCATGTATGCCACTATTGATTTCATTACATATATATATGTTCACTTTAATTGAATTGTCCACTATTTATTCTAAAGGAAAAACATGGGTGCGAAAATGATATTTATTCGAAAATCGATTTAAGCAAAATGGGATTCACATTTAGTGGTATCAGAGTGGGGATTAGATTCCTTGAGGACTGTACCAGAAAACTTGTTTTCATTGCATCATTTTCATGAAATTAAAAGATTTCAAATGGTGATTTTGATAGGGTGGAGCCTATAGAGGATGTATCACATGACGCTATCACCGAGTCCCAAGAGTCTGTGCAGGGACAGGGACCAGTCCCTAGACACAGAGCACCACCCGCACCTAGGGGCACACTTTTTGCACTCAGTGCTATTCCTTTTGCTCCCGCACATGCCCAGTTCTATCACGCTATGATGCTACAGCTGCTAGGCCCGTAGGGAGGCCAGCTGGGTGGCCAGCCGAGGGTACAGCCGGGAGGACAGCAAAGAGGGGGACTCGAGATTGATAGAAACTTTTTTGAGGTGCGAAAGCAAGGCGCTAAATCATTTGAGGGGACCACTGACCCCATGAAGGCTGAGGACTGGCTTCGTCAAACAGAGCGAATACTTACCAGGTGTAGGTGTACACATGAGCAAAAACTGAGGTATGCTACCTCGTTGTTGGAGAAGGATGCATGGTACTGGTAAGAGACAGTCCCAGGGAGCCAGAACGTTGTGCCCACTCTCACTTGGGCTGATTTTCAGAGGGAGTTTGCTGAAAAGTACACTCCGGAGCACTACTACAGCAAGAAGAAGCTAGAGTTTTTTGAGCTGAAGCAAAAGGATATGACTGCTGCAGAGTACGAAGTACAGTTCACTCGACTTTTTAGGTATGGGCTAGAGGATGTTGCCATCAATGTCCAGAGGAGGGACAAATTTAAGAGAGGGTTGCGGTTTAACATCCTCACCCGGATTTCGACGAAGGCCCCTTCTTACCAGCTATTATTGGAGATGACTTTGAGAGCCGAGGAACTTATGTTAGAGGAGGACCATGTAGAGGGGAAGCAACAGAAGAAGACTGGTAGTTTTAGCACCATTGGAGGACACCAGCGGACAGAGCTCAGGGCTTCCAAGAGTACCAATGGAGGGGGTAGCCGACAGAGAGGTGTATCTGGGAGCAGAGGGGGCCAAAGTTTTAGATCTCCTATTACGAGACAGCAGAGTACAGGTGGGCGTACAGGTGGGGATGCTATTCAAGTGTATTTCAATTGCAACAAGCCTGGGCATATGGTCAAAAACTATTATACAAAAGCTAGAGACGAGGGGAGAGTTGTGTCGGGACTGAGTAGTGTTATAGATAATAGAGGAGGCCCTACTACCAGTGCAGGCAGAGGCAGAGGGGGCAGGACTTCTAGTGCCATAGTGAGAAGCGAAGGAGCTTCTCAGACTGCAGCTGTGTCTCAGGCACGTGTCTATGCTATGACACGTGATTATGTGACAACCAACCCAGATGTGATCACCGGTGCAATTTCCATATTCACACTTAATACTTTAGCATTGATAGACCCTGGGTCGACTTGTTTATTTGTCGGCGAGTTAGTTGTAGAGCAGTTGTGGAGTAATGTTGAGCCTTTGGGTTATGTTGTAACTGTTTCTATGCCAACTGGGGGCATTCTTATGGTTGATAGAGTGTTGAGAAACTGCGAGCTGAGGATTGGTGAGCTGACTTATGTAGCGGACCTTATTGTATTAAGGATGGCAGACTTCGGTGTTATTTTGGATATGGACTGGTTGTCCAGAAATGAAGTCGTAGACGATTGCTACACAAAAGAGGTAGTCGTACAGGTTGACAGTGAGAGGAGAGTTCTGCTGGTCGGAGAGCGGAGGGTTATACCTTCCTGCTTGCTTTCTGCAGCGACGGCTCCAAGGTTGATTAGAGACAGATGTGAGGCCTATATGGCTTACGTGACATATTTGGGGCAGAATTGTTGAATAAAATGATGTATTCACCTATATGTTTTGATAATGTGCTAAATTGATAATGTTATAAATTGATAAATATGTTAAGAATTATTTAAGAATTATTTATATCTTGATAATATGCTAAATTGATAATTATGTTAAGAATTATATTTGTTTTGATATTGTGCCAAATTGAAAAATATGTGAAAGAATTATTTTTTTTGTATTAATAGTATTTTACTATTTATTGGATCGTAAAATATGATATTATTTGTACGTAAATATTGATTCATAATCTGAATAATTATTTTGTGAATTCATGAATAATATTATGTGCAAATATATATTGTGTTTGAGATAATAATTAAAAATAGTGCAAAAGAAAAAATTACATGTAAGAAATAATACATGCATGCAAATAGTGACACGTGAATAGTAACATGCAAATAGTGCAACGTGAACAGTAACTCTTAAATAGTAACATGCATGCACAGTACCTTGTTTGCAGTTAATATATTTACAGTGTTCTTAATACTTTTACGAAGGATACTTTCTGCATGATAACAAGTTAGTGTTCTCACAAATTAATCTATAAATATTTGTGATTTATTGTTGCTGAAATGAGTTGTAAAAAGAAAAAGTATAAGAATCACTCTTTGGCTGCTATGTTTCAACAAGAAAGTGATCAGATTCTTAAGAGCACTTCAGACACATTTTATATGATTCATATTAATGATGAATACATAGACACAGAGTGTAAAGAATTGATTCCA
>CANYCX010285226.1:0-10163 GCA_948193385.1 Breynia disticha f. nivosa
AATTTTATTCCTAAATCAAGAATCTTAAACTCTCAAATAAATTAAAGTGATCATTTAAATTAAGAATACAATTTTCGTTTCATTTATGTTGGTATAAATTTTTTCTAATTATTTTTGTAACTTCAATTTTTTTTTATATTAACCAATCTTCTAAGTGGCTCTTTCAATTATCGCAAACATAAAAAAAATTTAATTTCTTACATCTCATTAAAATTTCTTCATCTCATTTTATTATTTTTAACATAAATTTTCATAAGTTACATTCTATTAAATGTATTTTTCAAATTGAAAACATACAATTTTTTCATCTATTATAATATAATTCAAATTGTTCTGAAATATATTAATAAAGTTTTAATATAGTTCGGTACTTAATAATTATCCACGCAAACGCGGACTATCGACTAGTTTTAGACTAAAATAGTTATAAAAAGAAATACTCCCTCTATACATTAAAAATAAAAATACTTTCAATATATATCCCATTATATAACTATATTTGCCTTTTTATCCTATTTATGATAAAAATATTGATATTTTTATCCTTTCTGTGAAGCAAACTCTTTAATGGAAAAATATTTTCTAATAAAAAGTTTTGACAATATAATAAGAATAACACATAATTTAATTAAATTTAACTATCACAATTATCATTTTTTAAAAACTATAAAATTCTTGCACGCCTAAACATATATTTTTTGAACAGAAAAAATTATATCTCTAAGATATAGGGCGTGACAGATGCGAAAAATGATTTTATTTTTTTAAATGAGAAGAGAATAAGATTATTTTTGTAACACGACAAATTACATGACGTGGACGGAGAAAAAAATATTGTTTAGTGAGAATCAGAAAAGAAATTTTACCATAAATTCTCTTAAATAATGGAATTCATAAATAATGACTTTAATGAGATAATAAATTCCAACAGTTAGATACAATAAAAATAAACTTAAAATTTTAATTTATTTAGTAAAACATAATTTTTATTTCACATAATTTATATCATTTTAATTTATTTAGTAAAAGATAATTTTTATTTCACATAATTTATATCATTTTAATAAAATAAAAAATATCCATTAAAGATAATTTTCATAATATAATTCACTAATATCTGCCTTTTCTATCTCTACATTATATTGAGAAAATAAAATAATAATATTTTCTAATCATCTAAAAATTGCAACTATCCAAGCCGAGCCGAGTAAAATTATATTACAAAATCCACTCAGCCGATAAATTCACCAACAACTATAAAAAATATAAAAAAATTTGAAATGAGACAGAAAGCTAAGCCTTGATATAAGGACAAACACTTAGCAAGTCTCTTACACAGAGACAGCTGGACTCTCAAGTGTAAGAGAAACCACACTCCACACCACTTCCAGAGATGGCGTGTTGAGTTTCCAAACGCGTCATTACCACTTCCCTCTTTACTCTCTTTCTCTTCTTCATTAGATCTGTCTCTGTTTTCTGAGACACTCGTGTTTCCTACCCATGGAAGCAAATGCGGGTATGGTTGCTGGCTCTTACCGGAGAAATGAACTTGTCCGAATTCGCCATGATTCTGATAGTGGGGTAATCTTTTCAGATTGTCTATTAAGATCAAGTTTTCATCTTTCATGTTGTTTTTACACGGCATTTTGTGATCGGATTGGATTGGATCCAAGTTTTGATTGTGTGAAAGTTATGTTTTTTGGAGTAAATTTGTGGTTTTGAGAAATGGGTTTTGGTTGTTGTTGGATTTCGTGATTTGGGTTTGATCTTCTGTGGGTTGATAGTGGTTTTTGAGTGTTTGCATTGTGGGGTTAGATCTAGTTGTTGAGTACTTTTTAGAAGTGAGTTTTAGTTAGGTGATGTTTCGTTTATTTGGCTGGTGCTACTCATTTTTGCTTTGTGAAGGAGCGATCTTTAATGTACGGTAAAAACAACGTTTAAATCCAAGTGTTCTGAAGCAGTGATGAACTTAAAGCTTTGATCTTTGTGATTCTATTGAAGTTTGGAATCTTTCTAGGCTTTGATTTGATGAGCATGGAGATTCAGTATCACTGATGTAATCGTGTTTGTGATCTTTTTGATATAATTAGGTGTTTTTTTTGGATGTGATATGGATTTTCTGTTTGCACAGTAGAGATAATGACTTGATTTTTTTCTCTGAATCTTAGTTTAGCTACATTTTAGCTTCCCTAAATCTTCTCATGCTTCTGTAATTTTACTGAAGCGGTTACTTCTTCTAGATTCTTGATTTCACCTTTCATTTTGAGCTAAATTTAATGCATGATACTAATATCATGCTATTGTTGATTAATCCTTGAGATAAAACGTTGATGTTGACTGCTGCATTTGAAAAGTTGTAAGCTAGATCAAATGTCATCCATATTGAAAGGTATTAGTGGATTTATGATGTACCTGTCTGTTAGGAGAAGACCCAAGCAGCACAAACCCAAGTTCTGCATATCTTCTTTTCTTTAAGCGATACTGATCTAATATTATTTTGTTTAATTATATTTCCTCCATTCTCTCAAATGCTTGGCATAGTTGGCTCTTTGGATAGTGCCACTTAAACTGTATTGCTGCAATCTATTGTGTGATTGATGAGACGACACATCATCTTTTGAGCTCAAATGACACTGTATTTTACCATGATTTAAAGGAATTTTATATTTTGGTAGTATTTATTGGTGCATTGTTGTAAATGATGCAGCCCAAAACCCTCAAGAATTTGAACGGCCAAACTTGTCAGATCTGTGGTGATGATGTTGGTCTAACAGCAAATGGAGATATCTTTGTTGCCTGCAATGAATGTGCCTTTCCAGTTTGCCGCCCGTGTTATGAGTATGAAAGGAAAGATGGGACCCAGTCCTGCCCTCAGTGCAAGACTAGGTATAAGAGGCACAAAGGTCAGCCTAATTTCTTTTGCTTATATTCCAAATAAATGTCATAATTGTGTATGTCTTAGTTTCAGATTGTAACAATGGGTTTGTATGAATATTTTAGGGAGTCCTCGAGTTGATGGAGATGAGGATGAAGATGATGTTGATGATCTAGAGAATGAGTTCAATTATGCCCAAGGTAACAGCAAATCAAGACGGCAGTGGCAGGGTGAAGATGTGGACCTCTCCTCATCCTCTAGGCACCAGCCTATCCCTCTTCTCACCAATGGCCAGCCGGTAGGATAACATATTTGGTTTTCTATGCATGTGCATTTGTCATTGTTGACTGATTCTTATGTTAATTCATGTGCTGTAATAAGATTTTTGTGGAAAGAATATCTCATTTTGCCGTAGAATATGATATCCTGATTTTATTGATATTTATATTTTTTGCAGGTTTCTGGTGAGATTCCCTGTGCCACACCTGATAATCAATCTGTACGAACAACATCTGGCCCCTTGGGGCCTCCTGAGAAGCATGTTAGTTCATCTCCTTATATTGACCCAAGGCAACCAGGTAGTCAAGCTTCCTAAATTCATCTGTTTGGACTAAAGTCTGTATTAATCTTGAAGATTTCGTTGAATTTTGCATAATCTTTTCATTTTATTGGACAGTGCCTGTTAGAATTGTGGATCCCACAAAGGACTTGAATTCTTATGGTCTCGGCAATGTTGACTGGAAGGAGAGGGTTGAAGGCTGGAAACTCAAACAGGAGAAAAATATGATGCAGATGACCAATAGATATTCTGAAGGAAAAGGCGACATAGAAGGGACTGGTTCAAATGGAGAGGAGCTACAAATGTAAGCATGGTTATTGAAAATATGGAATCTTTCTTTTTGCAATGCATTTGTAATAGTGATTTTTTAATCCCTTTAACTTTTGCAATGCATTTGTAGTAGTGATTTTTTAATCCCTTTAACTCTTAGTATTTATATTCCTTCAGGATACAATTCAACTAAAGATTCTCTTGTTTGAATTTTCTCATGTATTATGCAGGGCTGATGATGCTCGACAACCTTTAAGTCGTGTGGTGCCTATTCCTTCATCTCATCTGACACCTTATCGTGTTGTGATCATTCTTCGGCTTATTATTTTGGGCTTTTTCTTACAATATCGTGTAACTCACCCTGTGAAAGATGCATATCCTTTGTGGCTAACATCAGTTATCTGTGAGATTTGGTTTGCTTTATCCTGGCTTCTTGATCAATTCCCTAAATGGTCTCCCATAAATCGTGAGACCTATCTTGATAGACTTGCATTGAGGTTAGTTGAAATGCTTTACTTTTGGAAATAGTTTGTCTGTACCTGCCCGCTTGGTCGGGCAGTAGGGAGTGCAGTTGCTGATCACATATTCTGTATTGCAGATATGATCGTGAAGGGGAACCATCACAGTTATGTCCTGTTGACGTCTTTGTCAGTACCGTGGATCCCCTCAAAGAACCACCTTTGATTACAGCTAACACAGTTTTGTCCATTCTTGCTGTTGACTACCCAGTGGATAAAGTATCTTGCTATGTTTCGGATGATGGTTCAGCAATGTTGACATTTGAAGCCCTTTCTGAAACTGCTGAGTTTGCAAGGAAGTGGGTGCCCTTCTGCAAGAAGCATAATATTGAACCCAGGGCTCCTGAGTTCTACTTTGCCCAAAAGATAGATTATTTGAAGGACAAGATACAACCTTCCTTTGTGAAAGAACGTCGTGCAATGAAGGTGAGTATCGAGATGCCTTTTACTTCCCGTCACAATACATTGTTTTATTTGGCAAATCACAGTAATATGATCACTTGTTCTTATCAACCTGTCCTTGAATTTCTGTGTTTTATAGAGAGAATATGAGGAATTTAAGGTACGGATCAATGCCCTTGTGGCCAAAGCGCAGAAGATGCCTGAAGAAGGTTGGACAATGCAAGACGGCACTCCTTGGCCTGGAAATAACCCTAGGGACCATCCAGGAATGATCCAGGTAGGTATTCCATTTTTTTCATGCCTATTGGTTTTGTGCTATTTGTGTCGAGCTAATTAACATGCCATTCATGGTAAAAAAAGGTGTTCTTGGGTCACAATGGTGGGCTTGATACTGATGGAAATGAGCTTCCTCGACTTGTTTATGTTTCTCGAGAAAAGAGACCCGGCTTCCAACATCACAAGAAAGCTGGAGCAATGAATGCATTGGTGTGTTTCTTATCCCTTTATATTTTGTCTCACATCTAATCATATCATCACTGATAATCTCTATGAATGGCATTTATTTTTGTGATCATGAACAATTTTTAGTTAGTTGCTCCTTTCTTTTTGTCAAATCAACGAAACCAGTAGCATATTTCACCATATTTGTGTTATAATTATGTCTGCTAAACCTGATTCAACTTCTGTCCTGGTCTACATTTGTGTTACAGATTCGAGTTTCTGCAGTCTTGACCAATGGTGCTTATCTTTTGAATGTGGATTGTGATCACTACTTCAATAACAGCAAAGCTCTTAAAGAAGCCATGTGCTTCATGATGGATCCTGCCTATGGAAAGAAGACATGCTACGTACAGTTCCCACAGCGTTTTGATGGCATTGACTTGCACGATCGATATGCTAATCGTAATATTGTGTTCTTTGATGTAAGCATAAGTTTATCTACCATGAATCTGCAACATCTATGTTGATATTTAATATTTCAGTGGAACTTTTTCATAATTTCATTTAATGTTGCAGATCAACTTGAAAGGGTTGGATGGCATCCAGGGTCCGGTTTATGTGGGAACTGGTTGTTGTTTCAACAGGCAAGCGCTTTACGGTTATGATCCAGTTTTGACTGAGGAGGATTTGGAACCAAACATCATTGTCAAGAGTTGTTGTGGCTCTAGAAAGAAGAGCAAGGGAAGTAACAAGAAGTATATTGACAAGAAGAGGGCAGCAAAAAGAACTGAATCCACCATCCCCATTTTCAATATGGAAGACATTGAGGAGGGTGTTGAAGGTTGGTGCCCATTTGAAATTTGCTTTATACATTCGTTTATCAGTTATTTGTGCCGTTTAAATTTTGAGTGATTTTGCCTTTCTCATGAATCATGCTGTTGATATTGGAATCACTTTTATATGTAGCGTTCATATAAAAATTGTCTCAGTTAAATATTCATGATAATGTTTGGTAGAACAAACAAACAGCCACAACACGATAATTTGATATACTAACTCTTTCTTTTGCCTTGTAAAGGATACGATGATGAGAGGTCACTTCTAATGTCGCAGAAGAGTTTGGAGAAACGGTTTGGTCAGTCACCAGTGTTTATTGCTGCCACCTTCATGGAACAGGGAGGTATTCCACCCTCGACCAACCCTGCGACTCTTCTTAAAGAAGCTATCCATGTTATTAGCTGTGGATATGAAGACAAAACTGAGTGGGGCAAAGAGGTCAGATTTGCTTGGCAAGTTGGATCTAATAACTGCATTATGTTTACGCATTTATTTATCTCTTTTTTCTTTGTCTACCACCAGATTGGCTGGATTTATGGTTCCGTCACAGAAGATATTTTAACTGGATTCAAGATGCATGCTCGTGGTTGGATATCAATCTATTGTATGCCTCCTCGCCCTGCATTCAAGGGTTCTGCTCCCATCAATCTTTCTGATCGTTTGAACCAAGTGCTTCGATGGGCCTTGGGTTCTATTGAAATTCTGCTGAGCAGGCATTGTCCCATATGGTATGGCTACAATGGACGGTTAAAGCTTTTGGAGAGACTGGCATACATTAACACCATTGTATACCCACTCACCTCAATTCCACTGATTGCTTACTGTATGCTTCCTGCTTTTTGCCTCCTCACTGGAAAATTTATTATACCTGAGGTAAGATCACAGTTTTTTTGGCTTAGTATATTAATTTGTTAATTTTGAGGCATGCTTTTCAATTATTGAGCAATCTGTTTTTGGCTTCAACTTGCTCAGATAAGCAATTTTGCTAGTATGTGGTTCATTCTTCTCTTCATCTCCATTTTTGCTACCGGAATCTTGGAGCTAAGGTGGAGTAATGTCGGCATTGAGGATTGGTGGAGGAATGAACAGTTCTGGGTTATCGGTGGTACCTCAGCTCATCTGTTTGCTGTCTTCCAGGGTCTCTTGAAAGTCCTGGCTGGGATTGACACTAACTTTACTGTCACTTCAAAGGCATCAGATGATGATGGTGACTTTGCAGAGCTTTATGTGTTCAAGTGGACATCTCTTCTCATCCCTCCAACGACAGTTCTCATCGTGAACTTGGTCGGTATCGTGGCCGGTGTCTCATTTGCAATAAACAGCGGATACCAATCATGGGGTCCTTTATTTGGGAAGCTTTTCTTTGCGATATGGGTCATTGCACATCTATACCCTTTCCTGAAGGGTTTGTTGGGTCGGCAAAACCGTACTCCAACAATTGTGATTGTGTGGTCCATTCTTCTTGCTTCCATTTTCTCGTTGCTGTGGGTACGAATCGACCCCTTCACCTCAGACTCCACGAAACAAGCAACTGGTCTATGCGGTATCAACTGCTAGATCATTTGAATGGCAGAAGTCTTATCCATAGCTTTAAGATGGTCGTCGTGTATATAACATGAAATTAAGGTTGAGAAGGAATGTGATTTAATTTATGTGCTCTGCCTATGTCGGGAAGGGAAACGGGTGTTTCAGAACTCCGGAAAGACCATTTGGATTGCCTTAACTTCCACAGGTGTTGTAATGAGAAAGCCTGGACTTAATCAAGTTGAGTGGATGTCAGTTTGTGCAGTTTTGTGTTGTTTGGTGGAAAACGAAAGGTTATAGAAATTAATGTGTATCCATTGTAGAATTTGGATAATGAAGAAAAGTTGTTATTCTTTCATGTGTAAGACTTGAGTTTATATATGTAATCTTTCTTGTCGGATTTACTAAATCTCCAATTTTTCCTTTGTTTAATGTGGGAACCTCTGGAATAAACTGCATGTGATTTCGCCAACTCAGAGCTAATATAACATACTCCAATCGGTTATATTACAGAATCTTTATATCATGTAATTGAAAAACTATGATAAGAAAAATTTACACTTTTTTATGATGCACGTGTATTGTATTCTTTGGTGTTGGGTAAAAAAATTTATCACAACTGGAATGATGAGTTGGAAGACTTGTCATTTTGAGTTGTTGAAAATTTGCTTGTACAAATATCATAAGAATTTTAAATATTCATCCACAACATCAACTCAAACACCATTTTCAAGCATCCTTAATGCTTTTTGAAGAGATGATAACGCAACATGCACTTACGAAATCTTCTGCGAAACACATTATTTGTATGTGTAGAATTTTCAGCAAAATAATCTGTTATGACCATTCAATTTATTGCAACCAATAATGCAGTGGTTCCTTAATATGTTTTATGGTTATTTGATTGTTGCACAGCAGTAGTCCATTTAGTGTCATTGTTTTCATCATCATCTTCTTCTTCTTCTTCTTCTTCTTCTAGTATGTTTAGCATAAACCGTGATGATGGACAAGGATACATTTCAAAAGAAAATCATCTTAATGCTACAACCAACAAACTTTAAGCATTTCTTTTTAGTTAGTAAAAGCAGAGTAGTTGGAAGTGATAAAACAAGAGAAATTCAAACCTACATCAAGAATTAAAATATTATATGAGGAAATACTAACAATTTCACTTTGCCAAAAATAATAATGCCTTAATTAATTAAAAAAATGATATTATTATTTCCTTTGCTCCTCCTTCGGATATAAATATAGCTTCATTAAAATGCAAATCAACAAATCACTTATCAAATAATATAACAAGTAGATTTTCTTCTCCAATTCAAACATTATTCTCAAAATAAATAAGATTGTTCAATTTTAAAAACATCCTAAGAAAAATTAAACAAGAGCCCATCAAAGAGAATGTTAAAATGAATAATTCAATGCATTAAGGCTGAAATCCTGAATTTTTCACTGAGTTAAAGGAAAAGATAATCATATCACAATGCCATTAAATTGATAATTAATCAATTTGGCACGCCCAGTGGGACATACGACCATGTTTGTAACAAGAAACGACAAAGAACTAATTTTCACCAAACGTGCCAAATTATTTATCCTTTTTTAGTGAAAGTAATAAACGTCGTCCCGATCAATTCTGTAATGCGCTGAAAAAAATCAAAAGTCAAGAAATTAAAATTTTTCTAAACTAATAACACTGAAAATTTGATTTCTAGACAAACAATTGTAAATGAAGAAATTATGACGATTTTTATTCAAAGTTATTTAACACAATGATAATCAAATTGTTAGAACAATAATTAAAATAAGAAAAAAGAAAAATAAAGTTGGCAATATAACTAAAAGAAAAACATAATGATGTTGCATAGTTGTTGTCTAAAGAGTGTGTGCTTTCCTTGGCTTTCTCTCCATCCTTAAAAAAAGTGATTATATTTTGCAAGCTGATTCTTTGTCTACAAATTGATCTTTCTTTCCCTTTATACCCAATCAATCTCTCGTTTATTTTGTTTCCTATCCGTTAGCCTTATTTATAGGGATAATTACACCCCTTATCCGTTTAAATAGAATTTATTCAAAAATAAACATCACATTGTGCATATTCACTTTTACCCACATTTTTTAAAAACTACCCAACTTTTTTTTAAAAAAAACTGCCCCATATAACTAACTTATGAGGTAATTTTGAAAATAAATAAATAAATAAAGGGTATATTTGAATTTTTTTTACATTTTTCGTGTATATTCAAATTTTTTAATCTTAAGCATTGTATACTCGTAAAAATTCCTTATTTATATAAGTATATCCAGAAGCTATATATCAGCAATCAGGCTTTAAGATTAAATTCGACCCATGTTGGCATCTTTTTAAAGTGTATATATATATGTTATCACAAAACTTAAACTACAAAAATAACATTGTTTCATTTAACTTTAACTAAATTGTAAGATTTTTTAATTTAAAAATAGGTGTCATTTGTGACATTAGAAAGCCAACAAATCTATTTTTATTTGAAAAAAAAATAAATTAAAGCACAATGTAAGGAGTGCAATTACAATTGAAATTAATGCTTTTGAAATTTAAAATAAAAAATTTAAAATAAAACAGCCTTATCATAATAAAACAGATACAAAACATAAATTAAGAAACATAAAATCCTTTCCCACGCCAAAATAAAAATTAAGAAACAAAAAACCCTTCCCCCACACAGAACATCAGAATTATCATTCAATCGTC
>CANYCX010285450.1:0-11799 GCA_948193385.1 Breynia disticha f. nivosa
CATCATAGTAGTGTATAATTGTCATTTGGCAATTTGAATATATATGTGTAATTAATGTAACTCTTAATTGTGATCAGGAGGATCTAATTAGGACGGAAAGGTTTCTAAAAGTGAACATTTGAAGAGCAAATTGCAAGTATGTAACACGAGCGCGGCTTTTATTGCTTGTGTGTATGTTATGATATGTTTTGATTGTGAATTTTACCAGATGAATTAACTGAGGTAAAATGATGCATTAATTTGAGTTATGATTATTTAATGTGATTGGTATTGTGGTATGTGAGAATGTAATGTTATGATGAAATATTGATTACAAGTAAATTTGAGGTATGTGTATATTGTGGAATGTGATTAACGGTCGATTGATTGATGTGGAATTTGTTGATTTTTTATGTTCAAAACTGGATTGTCAAGCATGACATGAATATATTATAATTGTCTTGGAAAAACAGAATATGATGATTCCGTATGTGTGTGATCAAATATGGGTGGTTGATTTGTAATTATATACAAATGTTGTATAAGTGGGTGTTGTTGTGTTGTTATATGTGTTGAAGGTAATTTGGAGGGATTAAAATGTATATGTGGTTATGTTTTTGAATAACCATGATTTTATGAAAATTGAAATTGATATAAGTGATTGATTTAATTTGAGTATGAACTTGATAATATGAAAGGACATAAATTGGAATGTTCTGGTGTTTATGCCATGGTTTGTGGATGAAATTAAGGGTTAGAATTGGTATAATGTTAAGGTGAAGTTAGGATATGAATTAAATGAAATTTTGAAGTGTTTGAAATGTAAAATGATGGAAATAGAAGATTCAAACGGGTTAGGAAACGGTTTACACAAACCGTTCCATAAACCGTTCCTTCTTTTGGCCAAACCAGAAGCTGCAAACGGTTTGCAAAACGGTTTGCTAAACCATTTGCTAAATTGTTTGCATTGTTCACAGAATGTAAATGTGGAGTTTAAACGAGTCCAATTGCTTGCGTATGCATGTGTTGCCTCCATTAGATGTCCTATGGAGTAAGATAACTTTCACATAAGTAACATAAATGTATGAAGGTTATAGCATGGATTAAACTTACCTTGAAACAACTTTGATTAATGATTACAAGAGGTTGAATGTGAGTTTGATTGATGATCATGTGTTTATAGGTATGGAATTGAGTATAGATAATGGTATGTAAACATAACTGAAGTACATTGACAAACGATTTTAAACACATGATTATTATACAAAAACCAACTCTTGACTTTATAGGTGCATAAACATAATCGAATTGCATTGTAGTGACATGAAAATGTACTTGAAAAATGTATATAATCATGCCATAATAACTTAAAATGTTTACAAGAATGTGTTTTGAAATGATGATGAGGTACAATAGTGTACATATGGGTTATGATTGGTGGTTTGGTAGTAATGATGTGTTAAGAAACACATAAGGTATAAATGTCAATAGTGACATAATGAAAAGTTTTATTAAAAAAATATAGAGAAACAAGATGTTGTTGAAATTATTCAGAAATGGTTAAAAGATATCCATGGATAAGAAAGGGTAAGACCTAGGCTCTGGCTAATCCAGCAGGCACCTGGGATAAGACCTTGGCTCTGGCTAGTCCAGCAGGCTCCCGTTAACAAACATTGTCATGCATCGGCTCTGGCTATACTGGCATGCATTGACAAATATGTAACTGGTAAAGCATAGGCTCTGGTTATTCTGGCATGTTATTACCATATAAAAAGGGATATTACTCTGACTCTGGCTATTCCGGTGAGTAATATTTAGTTGGATCAACTGTGGTATATGAGAATCAGATATTACTTCAGCTCAGGCTATACCAGCGAGTAATATTTTGTTGATCAACTTTAATGTGAGAGAATAAGATATTACTTTGGCTCAGGCTATACCGGCGAGTAATATTTTATTGACCAATCTAGTTAAAAAAAAGAAAATGGTCCATGTGTATGAAAGAATTAAACTTTCAGACGAAAGTTATGCTTAATGAATTGAAAGTGTATTGAAAGTGTGCACATTTATATAGTTGTCTGTGATAAGTGGATTTAATTGATTCTTAATGAATCATATACATTGTGAAAGTTGAATTATAAAAGAATAAATGTGATCATATGCATTAGTGATCATCCATACAGTTTGATTTCATTGTGATTCAAATAATTATATGAACGAATGTTGAATGATCAAAATATCAGTTTGACCAATGAGATAAGATGTGAGATATTAAAAGTGGAATTATGGTAAATGCATTAGTATTCACTCACACCTCTACATCATTATGATTTAATGATCATATGATTATTTATTGAATAATGAAGTGTTTATGGAAGTGAATATGTGAAGGTAAGATTGAATTACGTTGAGAATGTTGTTGATTGCAAATGTGTTAAATGAGTATGAGTGAATTGAGTAATAAATGAGTTATAAATGTGTATAAAAATGGCAATGGTGTGAATGTGCGAATGTAATAATATGAATGTGGATAAAATATTGATGAAGGGTATTAAGGGAGAACATTGGTTGAATGTTATTTATTGGAAAACATATATGGTTAATATGTATGTAATGATTATATATGTTGTATTATGAATCTAAGTGAATGATATGATAAGTTGAGTTAATTAATTATGGTATTATCAAAATTTTATTTTGATATTGCATGAAGTCGACCATTTTATTTATGTTACTTACTAAGTCTTATGACTTGTGCAATTGTTATTATTGACTGCAACGCTCGGCAGGAAAATTTAGCAGGTTTCAGTTTAATAAGTAAAAGGGTACAGTTTGCTCGGATTTTGGAGATTTTCAGAGGAAGAACCGAGGTGTGCTGCCACTGATTTGGGTTAGGGTTAAATATTGTACATGACTATGCATACATTCTACTGTTTGTATTATGAATATATTTTGTAAATATTGTAAAGTTGTTTATGTGAATGAATTTGATTTTAAATGAGTTCCAAATTCTGTTTTATTATTTATTGTATATTATAAAAATCAAAAACTTGATTTCTGAAATTTGAATATCACTTATAGGAGGGAAGTATACGTAAGTGGTATTTTAATTTCAGGGGTGTCAAAGGAAGCTAGAAAGGAAGGGAAGAGGCAGAAGATCTCTGGGTCTAGTTTGATTGGGGGACGACCGAAATCAGAGAAAGGTATGAAATCCGATTCTCGAAGTTTCAAAGGTGGGAGTTCAGGACAGTATCGAGGTGGATCACGAGGTGGGAGGATCTATATTGCTAGGCCACCTACCTATCCGACTTATCCGAGCTGAGGTGCAGGTACCTATTCTGGCCGTGATACCAGAGTGATCTGTTACAATTGCCAGCAGTCGGGACATTATGCTAAAGAGTGTCCACAAAGACAGGGTATACTGAGTGCAGATATCTTGAGGCAGGGTGGTGCTAGGGAGTTCAAACCTGCAGTTTCGACTGGTTCATTTAGAGGTAGAGGTAGAGGTGATAGTTATACTTCTAGGGGAGGAGCAGCCTCAAGAGGGGGAGCAGCCGGTATTGGTGGAGCGAGTGGATCAGCAACACCAGCTGGATCAGCACCATAGGCTCGTGTTTTTGCGATGACTAGAGAGAAGGCAGCTGAGGATCCAGATGTCATTACTGGTACTATTTCCATATGTGCACATACTACTTCAGTACTTATTGATCCAGGCTCTACTTGTTCTTTTGTGAATGAAACTGTCATTGACCCTATTGGAGGATATTGTATTGGAGGTAGTATATCACTATTAGATTATCCTATTTCTGTATTGATGCCTACTGGTAGTACTGTGATAGTTAGACACATTTTACGCCATTGTGAGCTTAGATTTGGAGATTTGATGTACTTTGCAGACTTAATTGTTTTGAAAATGGTGGAGTTTGGAGTTATCCTAGGGATGTACTGGTTATCTAAAAACCATGCTATAGTGGATTGTTATGCGAAAGAAGTTATGATCGAGGTTGATGGTGACAGACGTGTATTGTTAGTAGGCGAAAGGAAGACCATTCCTTCTTGCCTTATTTCCGCGATTGTTCCTACGAGATTGATACGAGAAGGTTGTGAGGCTTATCTTTCTTCGATCGTTGATTTGAATCAACCTAAGGTAGAGATCCAGGATGTGGAGATCGTTTGTGAGTATCCTGAGGTATTCCCTGATGAGTTACCGGGATTTCTGCCACAGCGAGAAACCGATTTTCGAATTGAGACTGTGCCAGGAGCAATGCCAGTTTCAATTGCACCTGATAGAATGGCAGCCGTTGAGCTACAGGAATTGAAACGACAACTAGAAGAATTGTTAGAAAAAGGTTTTATACGACCAAGTGTATCACCTTGGGGAGCACCAGTGTTGTTCGTAAAGAAGAAAGATGGAAGTATGCGATTGTGTATCGAATATCGACAACTGAACAAAGTGACAGTGAAGAATCAGTATCTGTTGCCACGGATATATGACTTGATCGATCAGCTACGAGGAGCTACTGTGTTTACGAAAATTGACCTACGATCAGGGTATTGGCAGCTGAGAGTTGAAGAAAGTTCGATTGAGAGGACATTTTTCAGAACGCGTTACGGACATTTCGAGTTCACTGTTATACCATTCGGGCTAGCGAATGCACCTGCAGTATTTATGGCATTGATGAATAAGGCGTTCCAACCTTATTTAGATCAGTTCGTGGTGATTTTTATCGATGATGTATTGGTGTATTCGAGAGATAGAGACGAGCACAGACGACATTTGAGGATGGTACTTGAATTACTGAAGGAGAAAGAATTGTATGTTAAGTTTGAGAAATGTGAGTTCTGGATGTCGGAAGTTGTATTTTTGGGTCACGTGATTTTAGCAGAGGGAGTGAAACCGGATCCAAGTAAGATCAAAGCAGTACAAGAATGGCAAGCTCTAAGAAACGTATCAGAGATACGTAGTCTTCTAGGTTTAGCTGGATACTATTGACGTTTCATCGAGGATTTTTCGAGGATAGCTAAACCGACGACTTCCTTATAGAGAAAGAATGCTCCATTTATTTGGGATGAAGATTAGAGGCAAGTTTTCAAGAATTGAAGAAACGATTGATTGAAGCTCCAGTTTTGATGTTACCATCTCAAGGCAGTGGATTTGTTTTGTATACGAATGCTTCTGGAACTGGATTTGGTGGAGTATTGATGCAGAATGGCAGAGTCATTGCGTATAATTCACGACAGTTATGACCACATGAGATTAATTACCCGACTCACGATCTGGAGTTAGCCGCAATTATTCATGCTTTGAAGGTTTGGCGTCACTACATATACAGGGAGACATTTCAGATTTTTACCGACCATAAATATGAACATATTTACATTGTTAAAGTATTATTTAGAGATGTGATAATGAATATATGATTAATGTAATCTTTGATTATATATATAGGAGGATCAAAAAGGAACGAGGCTGAAGGTTACCAATCGGGAAATAAGTGAGATCTGAGGTAAGTAACACGAGCGCGGCTTCTGTGTGTGCTTGCATGTTGTGCTTGTTACTTGAAATTGCTAATGAACTGATATGAATAGGAAAAATATGAGTTCACATGATTTGATGATTCCGTGTTCATACTAATGATTATATTGGTATGCATGAGATTATTGTAATAACTAGTTTGTTGATAATGGAAATTCAGGTGTATATGGTTGTGCAATTGATATGTTGACTGGGATATGTTGTTGTGTTGTTATGTTGATTTTGGTGTTACTGATGTTGAGGATGAATTGATGAATGATTGTATGTGAGCAAGTATATGTTAAATATACTTGATAATTGTGAGTGAGTTAAAGTGGTTGAATATGTGAAATTAGTTTGGATTGTAAAGTATTGTAGAATGAGATGGAAAATGCATGATATTAGTTGCTTGAGATGCACTTTACATTCATGCATATGGTAACTCTTAGTGAGTGAAAGATGTGTAGGGCTCTTGGTGAGCATAAGTATAGAGTCCTTGTGAATATTTGAAAGAAGGAGTGGTCATCCTGTTCAAGGGAACAAACTGTGATTTAACGGTTAATATATAAAACATACTATACCGAGCACGTGTGGAAACTCTTAATACTTTCAAGTATTAGAGTGTGCAGATTGATTAGTATTATAATTGCTAATCATGGACGCTTAGTGCGTAGATTGATTACACTTTAAGTGTATATCATGGTCACTCAGTGTGAAAATTTTGAGCACTTAATGTGCAAAAGTACATGGATCCATAAATTGATAACCAATACTCCTGGCTGACGAGGCCCGTTTGCAAACGTCTATAAAGATTAATAAGAGAATCAAGTGAAATTTATAGTAAATGCATTAGAAATACATTAAGATTCATTCACACATTCATATCATTATTTTATGTGGTATGTTTTGATATTGAAGTGGTTATGAGAGTGAAAGATTGTGAATGAATGATGTGAGTTATGACTTGATGACAATGAGATTATGAAAAGTGCATTAAAGATGTTTTGGTTCTTCTTGCATATACCTTATTGTAATTGGATATTGAGCATAAAATGATAATGAGTATATGCACGTATAATTGTTATAGTAATTTGAAAGGTGTTATATGATTGTTTGGTTATTGTTGATGTGAGATTAAATGTGTTTGAATGATGTAAGCTTATATGTGTAAGCATGAACATGTACTAGGAAAGAATTATGGAATGTGATAATTATTTGAAACTTGATTATGTGAGTAAAGGTTGAGATTTATATATATGATTAGCATGATTTCATGATTTGGAGAGGTTAATAGTGGAAATTATGGAATTGATGTTAATATGAGCATGTATCATTGTGAATTGAATTGTTAATTATGATTATGTGTTCTTATTTTGATGTGTTGGAAACATAGGTCATTGATACAATATATATGCCTTGGAATTTAACTAAGTGTTGAGAGATATGAAGCAGGTGACAACCTCGATCGAGGATTTAAAATCCACCTCGATCGGGAGTGGTCTGCTGGAAAGCAACCAAGGGAAAGGCTGACCAACCTCGATCGAGATTGAAAGCAGTCTCGATCGAGATTGGACTGCTGGACAGAAAGCGAGGGAAAGATTGCTCAGTCTCAATCGAGATTGGACACAACCTCGATCGAGATTGGCCTATTGGAAGGGGAACAACTCACGGGTTGATCAATCTCGATCGAGATTGAACACAATCTCGATCGAGATGATCATTCTACCGATGAACTTTGGATTAATAATGAAACATCTCAATTGAGATCCGATGCACCTCGATCGAGATGATCATTCTGTTGGTCAATTATAGCTGAAACTGAAGCATCTCGATCGAGACCTATTGGACCTTGATCGAGATGGCTGTTTTGTCCACATGACAGCTGGAAAGAATGAACCATCTTGATCTTGGTTTTCTTTGAACCATGATTGAGATAGCTTTGCTGCCTGCCCAAATTTTCCATATTTTACTAATGTGCCAGTTGATTCATAATTGTGATTATCTTTTTAGGGAAATGATGTATGTTTATTTAGAATGTTAAACATGGAAATGTTATGTTTGCAATTTCATGTCCATAGATGAAGCCGACCATTTTGGGTTATGTTACTTACTAAGTCTTTGACTTATGCAATTATTGTTATTGCCTGCAACGCTCCGCAGGAAATTGACTAGGTATTGGTTAAAACGTGAGAGGGTACATTGTACTGGGGATATTGGATGCTTAAAGAGGAAGAATCGAGGTGTGTTGCCACTTAAAGGATTAGGGATATATATTGTACATGACTATGCATACATTCTACTACTTGTATTGTGAATCTATTTTGTAAAGTTGTTATGTAAATGAATTTGTTATGAATGACTTTCAAACTTTGTTTGATTATTATTATTTATTTTGTTTAATTAAAATTCAAAACTTGATTCCGGGGATTTGAGTATCACTTATAGGAGGGAAGTATACGTAGGTGATATTTGAATTTCGGGGGTCACACATTACTTATCATTCCATTACAATAGTACATCCCTTCTCGATGAATACTAATGACACTATCATAAATAGTGAAATGAAATCCATCTTTATCAAGAAAAGACACTTAAATTATATTTCTACATATAGTATGAACATAATAACAATTTTTTAGTCCACTTGGTAAAGTCAATTCGACATCCCTAATTTCTAAGGCAGTAATCTTTCCTCCATTCCCCATACGGAGGTTGAGTTCACCTTTAGATAAATCAATCCTATTTCTCACTCTTTGCACATTTGAATAAATATGTGACCCACATCCAATATCCAATAACCATGTGTTTAAAATAGAGAGATTAACTTCTTTAAAATAAATGTTAGAACTAGAAGTTGTGTTTCTATTCTCATTTTTCTCTTCCAAGTTGAGGTTGATATCACCACACTAATGTCCAACATTGTGTTGTTGTTTTCAGACACTTTTCTTATTGTCTAAATAGATCGACAAGTTCTCTTCCTCAAGAAGTGATAAGTTTTATCCTTTTCAGTTGATTCAGGACAAAATGTCGCAGCCTCTTTACTATCTAATGCAATTCCAACTTCATCTTTCGATATAGGTTTATCATTTCGCTTAACAACCTTTAGGACTTTAAGTTTCCTCTTAAGCTTGAGACCGAGTCCTAGCTTTTTGAAGAGTTTTTTCCTTGGTCTTTATATTTGTAGAATAGATCGCAATAGGATATTTTTTAAATTATTCATAGCCTTTTGATCCTACATATAGTCAGCGATAGGAAAAGTTAGATAAGTTCTTAAATTTTCTCAAATTTGATTGACTTCCTACAATCCAAATCGGCATCCCATAATTGATTTGTATTAGTGTTCATTGTGGGCCAAGATTTAATTTTCACAACAACCTAATAATTAAGCTTTGGCTTAAACACTTAATAGTTTAAGTTACTTAGGTAGGAACTTTCTTTCCTTTCAATCATGAACTGAGCATGAATCTTGGATATAATGGGACTAACACTTTTGTAATAGGCACAACTTTGCATTTTCATTAACTAAGGCGAGGAGAAAATCCAATTACCACCTTCTATTAAAGTCATGCTCTCAAATGATTTGAATAAAACAACAATAGTCTTATTTTCATAATCCAATTTGGGTTCATTAAAATCATGTTAAACAAGAATGAATCAAACACAAATAATCTTGCTCTTAAACCATCATTGCTTGCTTTTCAATTTGTGCCAACAAAAAAAAGGCAAATTTTGAAATTAGTCATATTCACCTTTATAGCACTACAAACATAAATAAAACATATCAAACAAAGAGAAAAATTAACATAAACCATTAATTGGAATACAAATATCATACAGTCTCACTTATTATTTAATAAATTGATATATAACCAATATATACAAAGCCAAAACATATATGAGAAATTACCACATATTTAGCAGCATATATGCATATAAATATTATTCTTTGAATGTATGCCCAGAAAATACACATTCAATTATGGCATAAAAATTATGAAAATCCAATCACAATTCTTGGCCAATTATGAATTGATTTTTTGTTTTTAATCATCTTGTATAATTAAAACACAACAAGTTTACAAAATTTTTAGGCATAAGTGTGTCAACTAACACATGCATAAAATCTTAGTTCTTGGTTTTTAATTAGTTTAACAATTCAAAGATTTAACATTTAATTATTTCACTCAATTGAACAACCAAAAGTGCAGAATTTTATTTTAAGGATCTAATTACTTAACCTTAAAAAATAGACGATCAATTAAAGATTCATTCTAGTATTTTCTCATGCAATCTTTAAATTAGTTTCTGACAATTTTAAGTTAACAATTAAAACCTTAATGTGAAAAACTAATTTTAACAATGTTTTATTGCATGAGTCTAATACTATTATTGAGAATTTTTATTCCCAATGTTAACCACGAATTAGTAGAATTAAAAAAATTTAAAGTTATCCTGAATAGAAATAAGATCACCATAATATTGAGGAATTATTTCAAGAAAAATTTACCTTGTTTTTCTTTAATATAGTTGATATTATCATGTTATTGAGGTGTAGGGACTACCCTTTAGTGACTTCCCTCTACATTGCACACACACCTATAAGAAACAAAGATTAATATTATTCTAATGTGTCCTTTTGATTCACTCAACTTGAATCAAAATTCAATCTTGATGTTTAATGATCCAAAGAGAATTGGCCAACCAATAACTAAAGAAAACGGGTGTCATTTTTATGTCTTACCATGGCCATTTATAGCCAGCTAAACTTGTATGGTATGGATTGTGGTTTTAATTTGGTTTTAATTCAACTTCTTGTAACTTAGTAAACTTTGTTTTGACAAATGCAACCGAGTACACTTAAGTCATGTTAAGAAGTTAATTCCAACTTAATAACCAAAGAAATCAATCTCCTAAAATTTAGGATTAAGGCACATGGCCTACTGTTTTGAGATGGAAAAGTTATTTAATTTTGGATAAGCATATGTAACTTGTCTTAATTCAAGACAACTTTCCTTAAACTTCTCCTTTGTCCTATTTGAGACAAACCATTATCTATGTCTTAAAATTAATTGATTATATATGAATAATTATTTGTCTCTCAATTATTTTTCTTAGCAGTTACTATCATATTAAATTAACAGAAAATGTTGTGATTAAATTTTTACTATATATTTTACATACTAAACACAGTAAAATATATCGATATAAACTATGCTCCTTTGAAAACTTTTCTTTTATAAAGTGCCACAAATTTTGTTAATTATTGTTGTGTGTGATCTTATAGGCTCATTTGTCCTCAGGATTGACTTCCATGTCCAATAAACATTGCTAACCTTTTGAATGCTTAATAATGGCCCAAATAATTGGAATTCAACAACAGTTAGATTTTTTTTTTCTAATAGTCTTGTATGATCCTTTTGTAACATCCCGGAAAAAAAACTTTTCAAATTAAAATGAAGTCAAATAAATGTGTAAACATCAATATATAAAGGTATATGAAAGGTTGACATAAGGTTGACTTGAAATTATTAAAGAAAATCATAAAAATGCTTAAAATTAAAAGAACACGCGGTGGACACAAAAGTACACGTTGTGGGAACAACCTCGCGTTCTTTCCCACCACCACACGTGCTATGCTGATTTCGTGAAAAAAATATAAATGTGTGGGGTTTGAAGATGCGAGGCTCTTCTATACTCTTCTATTCATTTCCAGCTATTGTAAGAACGTGATAGAAGAGCAGAAAAGTGAGGAAACTTGGGTTTAAGCTAGAAGGAAGTGATTTGGGATTGAATTCTTGCCTCCATCAACCTGGGTTCATTAAGTAAGTGGTGTAAAGGTTTACATATGGTTTATACCTTGAATTTGATGCTTTTGTATGGTTGTTATGTGAAGTTTTAGTTGCTGGAATTGATGGATATAATGTAGAAAGATTAAACTTAATGCTGAGAATGTGTTAGGATGCTTTTATGATGCAAGGTTGATGAAAATAGTGGAAAAATTTGGGTTTAGTTGAGGTTTACAAAGGGTTGATGCTAGAAATTGGAATCCTTATTGAATTCCTTGTATGTTATTATTTACATACAGGAGGATCTTGACCACTTTGGAGTCATATTTGAGCTGTGCTTGCTTGTTGATAGTGCTTTATCTAGAGGTAAGTATTCTCACGCTTACATATTGATTCCTATTATGATTTAGGCGTGTTTCTATTAAATTAGAAAATTGCCTATAATGAATTATTGAGTTGTTAGGTAGATTATAGTGAATATGGGAATTACGTGTTTGTTTGATGAATGAGTGAAATGGT
>CANYCX010285500.1:0-10208 GCA_948193385.1 Breynia disticha f. nivosa
TATATCACATATGAATCAACAAGGCAATATCAACATGCTCTTAATACACAAAGTAAGAAATACAATTCAAGCTTTAAATCAAATTCATAAGAACATATGTATGAGCATTCACATTCTTTATTTCCAAGCTTTTAAGCTTATCAATGTTTTATTCAATTCTTTCCAAAAACTTAATTTCATTAAGTATTACACAAGCACTAATCTATAATACTTAAGGTTCGTAAGTGGAAACCACTTACCTCGAAAAATGTGCAAAGTCGCACCGCTTCGCATGGCTATAATGCCAACTAACTTATGATCCAAATCATCTAGATCCTCCTAGACAATCAAACAACCATATAGGAATTGTTAATCTCTCATTCATTCACTTAAATCCATTCCTAGAACATCCACCAATCCTCTATAAATTTTCCAGCAACCAAACTTAATTCCTAAACCTCATAACACAATTTTTCAGGAAGCTCTATAAAAATTTTGGCCAAAGGAAGAATAATTTTTACCTTAGATGACTTCTTGCTTGATTCTTGCAAGAATTTGATGGTTTTTCTTACTAAAATTGATGGTTGAAATGTTTCTAGGGTTTTATTCTTCACCAGCTTGCTTAACTTCTCTGTTTTACGAATGAATGAATCAATTAACATCACTGTTTGATTAATCCCAGAACACGACCTCAAGCATGGGAAAGAACTAACTCTCATAAGGGGTATTGCTAATTGAGCTAGAGCTCAATATATTAAAGGGGTATTGCCAATCGAGTGAGAGCTCAAATAAAGGATATTGCCAATCGAGCGAGAGCTCAAAATAAGGGGTATTGCCAACTATGAGAGTTAGTTCTCTCTCGTTCTCGTTAAATGAATTAATTCCCTAGGGCATGTATTGTGTGTTTTGCATTAGCATTGTCACTAATTCATTCATTCATCATTAGCATTGATGAACATGGTGTTATTTTCGATATGCTTAAAATGTGAGTGATCATATATGTTGATATAATGGAATGTGGAATGGTGTTTGAATATATTTATGAACCAAATGGCTTGATGTATGTGTATAAATGGTGTTATTACTTGGAGTATGATGTACATGTATGAGCTTGAGTTATGTTGAGGTGTATAAGTTAGAAATGATAAATGAGGTGTATGTTGATGTTTATGATTGTTTGATTAAATCTTGTTAAAGTGTGTTAATCATGTGTTGAATGAATAATTGTGGTGATTTGAGTGTATAAGAGATTTATATGGGTGATTTGAAGGTTGTTTGATATGCTAAGTATGGTGAAAAATGTGTATGTATGAGTTATAATTTCCAGTTGGGCATAATGCTTCTGTTTTGGAAATAACGTATGTTATGGCAGGCATAAACATACATTACTTGAAATAAACCTACGTTATTTTGAAGCTGACTTACGTTATTCATACTGGCAAAAACATTGAAGAATAACATATGTTAGGGGGACAATAAACCTATGTTATTTTAGTGCAGAAGCCTAATTTTGGCCCGAATAATGTACTAATGATTATCTAAAGCAAGTAAATGTTCTAGGATGAATTCCTTAACATATAAAACACTTAAAATGTTGGATTTAACATGGTTGCGGTGAGCCATGAGGTAATTGAGGCGCGAATGCGGCTTGTGTTCCACGAGCACCCCGCATTGGTCGAAGGTTCCCTTGCGCATTCAGCATAACAACTATAAGTATTCACTTACTGAGTATTTCATACTCACCTTTGTTTTGCTGTGTTAATGTGTGCAGAGCGACAGTAGCCGGTGATGGGACATTCTATTTTGGCGGAGCTCGTACGTGTGATACTCGCAGCTACGTCGACTCCTACAGGATTTTGGACACTTATCACTTTTTCATTTTGTACACCTATACCTCACATAGTATATATCATTGGCACATGCATTGTTTTAAACCATACATCATTGCTTCCGCACACTGTTACATTTGGTTGTAACTCGTTAACAGTGGCTTTGGTTTAATGAAATGCATGCATGCCTTTCTTATTTATTATATCTATATTCTTTGTGAATGCTTCCGTTTTGATTTCAAAAAGAAAAAAAATGGTGCAAAAATCGTCATTTATTCGAAAAGTGAATTTATCAAATTTGGGGTTCACAGATGTGTTATTATAATAAAAGAGACAAAAGGGGGAGAGTATATTCAGAAATTTGCATGTTCAAAAATTTGCATAAGAGAGATTATAATTGTTGGGAGAGAATGTTTTGATATTTATTTGAATTTTTAGTTTTTGGTTGTTTCTATACAATGATTGATATCTATTTGACCATTCTGAACTAGCATGTCGACAAGACTTTAATGTCTTAATCAATATATGTGGATATCTTCATTTATTTTACAAGTATTGCCATTATCAAAAGGGGAGATTGTTGGATCAAGAGTCATTAACATTTGAGTCCCTATTTTTTTTATAATGTACTAACTCATAAAAGTGATAAAGATTGATGTTGCAGGTAAAGTTTGTGAAACTACAAGCAATTAACGTACGTTAAGTAAAGAATAATATATGTTATTCTTAATGATGCCCAAAATTACATGCAGTAGGCTAAAGCACATAACTTAATAGTAATGTATGTTTTCAAGATGAGGGTTTAGCCATAATACTTTCAGCATGGTACACAAATAGTCTACATGCTCAAAACAACCTACACGAGGAATAATGTAATGTACGTTACTCATGGACAATGTACGTTAACATCTTTAGAGGACATCCCAATGTTTCTATTTCAATATACAAACAAAAGGGATGCTCGGATCAAGTTACACGAACAAAGGTAAAGTATGCTACACATACATGCGTAACATACATTGTGGTGTGGGTAACACACGTATCAAAAAGCATATTCAAAATTTATACACCATTTGATTAAGCAACAGACTACACATTTGTCTAACAGCTAATACACAATTTAATTAGGGAGTATTTAAGCTGCAAAATTAGGGCTGGAAAGAAAAGAATTTCATTGAAAACATATTTAAGCTGCAAAATTAGGGCTGGAAAGAAAAGAATTTCATTGAAAACATCCTTACATGCAATAAGAAGAGATTTAATAAGGTTTACAAGCATTAAAATAAGAATTCAAGTGGAACCCCTACGACATAAGTGAGTTTATCTTATACACATTGATTATTGGATTTGGGTTGTGTTGTGGGTGAGATAAAATCTTTGTATTAAGTGGTTTTAGCAATTGGTATTGTATATAATTGCTATGTTGAGATTGCTAGTGTTGTTTAACATTTATGAAAGTTGTCTAAAGTTCTCACTTAGCGAGAAAGTAAAGTTAGATTTGTTACTTGCTAGAAAGTGATTCTAAGAGTTCTCACTTAGGAGGGTTTGATAACTATAACTAAGGATTTAATTTAAGAGATTAAATGCTTAATGATTTTAAGTGTGTTTGATAACAAATAAAAGATAACTACTTAATTTAACAGATTAAGTTAAAAACAACTTATTTTTTTAAGTTAAAAGTTTTAACTAAAAATTTTCAATAACTAATTATAGTGTTGTATGTCATGTTTTTCAACTTAAATTGAAAGATTATCTCATATGGAATGATTTTTTATTTTTATCTCTATATTTTTATTTTTATCAATTATCTTTATTAAAAAGTTAAAGTATTCAGTGCTTATTTTTTATATATTACCAAACAGTTTTACAAACAGATTCAACACTTAATTTTCAATACTTAAAATTCAACACTTATTTTTTTAGCATTTAATTTTTAGTTTTATCAAACAGGCCCTTAGCTAGAAAGTGATTGTACAAGAGTTCTCACTTTGTTAGAAAGTGATACTTAGTAAAGTGGGTTGAAAATCCTTAGTTGAGATACTAAGTTAGTGGAGTATGCTAGTTAGAGTCGAACCTGTAGAGGCCCAACCTACGCATGGGCCCGCAACACTCCTTAATAGGCCCATAGGCCAGTCACCCCCAACCCATCTCCTATAGTCGGCCCAGCCCCATAACTCAAGGCCTGACAACTATAGGCGGGTTGTTGACATATATGGGAATCGAACCCTTGCCGCTCCATATATGCCCTTTAACATCCTAAGATGTTACCAATCAAGCCATGACTTGGGAGGAATTTTAGAGAATTTGGTGGGATATGGTCCCTAGGAGTTTGAATGAACCTCTCGCCATGACTTGGGAGGAATTTCAGAGAATTTTTGCTGAGAAGTACACTCCACTAGTGTATAGGAGAGAGAAGAAGGTGTTGTTCCTTAAGCTGGAACAAGAAGATCTATCGGTGGTAGACTATGAAGTGAAGTTTACCCGACTCTCTAGATACGCGTCAGAGGAAGTGGCAACGGATGAGTCCAAAAGAGACCGCTTTGAGATGGGTTGAAGTAGGAGATCCGTCTCTTGTTGGCAATATAACCTGCCAGCTATTCAGCTATGCTTACTGCTGCTTTACGAGCAGAGAAAGCTCTTCGGGAGGAGAAGCCTCCAGAGGCCAAGAAAGAAAAACATGAGGGTAGCTCTGTTGGACGAAGAGCTTCATTTCTCAAGGGTACGGAGTGACCAAATCCAAGAAGTTTGGCAGCAGAGGAGCGGGCTCTTCAAGTAGACCCTTTTCCAGGCACAGTGATCAGAGTGTGTCTGATGGAAGGAAGCGGGCAAACATGGTTTGTTTTTATTGCCAGAGGAGAGGGCATATGGTGAAGGATTGCTTCAAGAAACAGAATGATGAAGCTAAGGCACAACATTCTCAGAGCAGTGTTGGTGACAACCAACAGAGTGCCATTGGGAGCAGAGGTCAAGAAGCACATTCTAAGAGGGCTGGATCACATTCCAAAGGTTCTCGTCCTAACCGATCACCAGCCCCAGTAGCACCTCAGTCCAGGGTCTATACTATAGCTCGAGGAGATGCAGTGGATGACCCTAATATCATTTCTGGTACTGTTTACATTTCAGGTCTTCCTATTTATATGTTCATAGATTCTGGTGCATCATGTTCATTCATTGATTATGATCATGCCTTAAAATTTAATGTGGGAGTAGAGACTTTAGATTATGTTATAAAGGTGTCAAAGTCGTCTGGGGAAGTGGTGAGAGTGAAAAAGGCGATCAAAGCTTGCCCGATAGTGATAAGCGCCCGTGAATTCCACGTGGATTTGGTGGTGATCCATCTAGAGAATTTTGGACTGATTTTGAGTATGGATTGGCTCTCGAAACATAGAGCCATGGTGGATTATTTTTCGAAAGATGTGTCAATTGAGGTTGATGGGCGGAAGGAAATATTGTTTGTGGGGGATAGAAGAGTAGTGCCCTCTTGCCTGATATCTGCCGTACAAGCTGTGAGCTTGATGAAAGAAGGATGTGAGGCGTACCTGGCTAGTGTGGTGGATACCACGAAACCTAATGTGGAAGTGTCTGAAGTTCCAGTGGTATGTGAGTACCCAAATGTATTATCGGAAGATCTTCCTGGACTTCCTCCTAGCAGAGAGGTAGATTTTGAAATTGAGACTATACCAGGAACAGCTCCAATATCGATAGTACTCTATCGAATGGCGCTAGATAAACTGAAAGAATTGAAGAAGCAATTGGAGGAGTTTCTTGATAAGGGGTTATTCGGCCAAGTATTTCTCCGTGGGGAGCGCCTGTGTTGTTTGTAAAGAAAAAGGATGGTAATATGAGGCTATGTATCGATTACCGTCAGTTGAATCGGGTGACGATAAAGAACAAATATCCGCTACCCCGGATTGACGATCTTCTGGATCAGTTGAAGGGCGCTGTGATTTTTTCAAAAATCAACTTAAGGTCTGGATACCTTTGTGGTGGTTTTGATCGATTATATCATCATCTATTCTAAGAGTAGAGGTGAACATGAGAAGCACTTTAGAGTGATATTATAGGTTTTGAGAGATAGGCAGATGTATGCAAAATTCTCGAAGTTCGAGTTTTGGTTAAAAGAAGTTGCATTTTTAGGTCATGTAATTTCTAGACACGATGTACAACTGGATCTGTCAAAAATTAAAGCAGTGGAGGAGTGGAAAATTCCAAAGAATGTGACGAAAATTCAGAGTTTTCTTGGATTAGCGGGCTATTATCGGAGGTTTATTCAGGATTTCTCAATTCTTGAGAGACCTCTGACTAGTTTGTTGAGAAAGAATGCCAAGTTTGAGTGGGGTGAGAAATGCCAGAGGAGTTTTGAGGAGATTAAGAAGAGGTTGATTGAGGCTCCGGTATTGATTCTTCCATCAGAGGACGAAGAGTATATGGTCTACACTAATGCTTCTGGGATGGGATTAGAAGGTGTATTGATGCAAAATGGAAAGGTGATTGTGTATACATCGAGACAGTTGAGGCCACACGAGCTGAATTACCCGACGCACGACTTAGAACTTGCAGCAATAATTCATGCTCTAAATACTTAGAGGCATTATCTGTATGGAGAAACCTTCAAGATCTTACCGATCACAAAAGTTTGAAATACATTACTACCCAGAAGGAGCTGAACCTCAGGCAAAGGAGGTGGATTGAGCTGTTAAAGGATTATGATTGCCCGATTGAATATCACCCGGGCAAGGCTAATATGGTGGCCGATGATTTAAGTAGGAAGTCTTAGGTGAAGGATGATGGTATATCCTACAATGTGGAGTCTTTGTTTGCGATGCGAGAATTGCGTTTAGAACTCCAATTGATTAAAGAAGGATTGTTGGCAAACATATCGGTGAGACCTATACTTAGAACTCCAATTGATATGGATTTTGGATTATGATAAGATAATTAGAAAGATGGCAGAAAAAATGTTGGAAAAGTATAATGAGTATTGGGGTAAAGTACATAAGATGATGGCAATTGCTTCTATATTAGATCCTCATTATGAATTCTCTTTACTTGAGTTTTTTCCCCAAAATATTTGGTCCATCATCTTCTAGTCATGTTGAGGAGGTTAAAGATTTTCTAAATGATCTATTGAATGTGTATGACAAGTCTAGCAATGAAAAAGATTCTAAAGAAGTCTTTGTCAATAATTCTATCTCATCTACTTTTGAAAATGATGATAGTAATGTGATTTCATTCATTCAAAGTAAGAAAAAAAAAAGCCAAAAAGACTATTATGATAGAGTTATATCATTATCTCAAAGATGAGGTTCTTCTATTTTCTAGTGATTTTGATATTCTTATACGGTGGAATGCAAATGGGGTGAAGTACCTAGTATCATAATGTATTGTTAGAGATATACTTATTATTTCCGAGTCGATTGTTGCTTCTAAACTCACATTTAGCTCGAGTGGTAGGTTATGAGTGCTCATTGTAATCGCCTCCATCCAAGAATAGTTGAAGCATTAATGTATTCTCAAAGTTGGTTAAAGCATTCTATAGGTTAAGTTAAAATAGTATTTTAATATTCTTAAATTTTGTGAACATTCAATAAACTTATTTAATATTATTGCAGGCATAAGTAATTGCATCTATGATGAGTATGACACATATTGTGAGGATACGAATGATGATTTAGAAGTTTTAGACATTATAATTTTTCATTGATTCTACTAATTATATAAAAGAAAATTTTAATTTATTTAAATGCGTATTTGTTGTTTTATTGCAGAGCTAACTATCACTAAAGATTGATTGATAGTAGATCAAGAAAAGATAATTTTTTTGTCTTACCATTTGGTATATTTTGGTCTAATATAGTGTTGCGACCTAAATGAGCACCGACAATGGGGAAATGAAAAATTTAATTTTAAAGGTGTGTGTTATTAAATTAATGAAATAAATAATTATAAAAAATAGGAGTCGCCACCAATCTTTTATAAGTGTGATTGGCCAACAAAAATATTAGGCACTAGTCTACAATATTAAAAAAAATTGGGTTAAGGAGTACGGTTAAGTCTAAAGAAGAAACAAGCTTCACCTTTACAACACACGTTCATTGAATGACACCACTAATTATGTGTTATTATTTATTTATTTATTTACTTTGAAACTAAAAATTATTTATTTATTTATAATTGGAAGTATTTGGTTTTTTTTTTTGGAAAATAGACTTGAACATGGGGTAATATCCCACACGCTTACGTACTTGCTTTTGAATACATGATAAAAGCCCACGTAATTCGACCCAATGTGAGAATTAAATAAATTATGCAAAAAGCCTAATCATGTCGAGATTCATTGCAAGTGGTAAAATTAATTTTTATATTTTGTACAATTTCACTCTTTATGATTTAAATTTTACTCATAAGATATTTAATTCGAATGATATAAATAAAAACTAATATAATTATAATTCTATTACATAATAATCGATCGAAATCAACAAACTGGATTGATCAAGAAGACAATTTCAAGGCTAATTTAAGCAATTCAAAAGAATTAATAATATAAATAAATGAATACTTAAAAAATAAAAATTAATAATATATTTAGTATAATATTAGACCTATTAAAACACATAAATAAAATCTAAACATTATTCTATAATTTATTTCAAAATGCAAATTAAACTAAACTCAATATTTTTTTTTTATTATAACCTAATCCCAATGCTGACACTACATTCACCCTACTTATATTTTATTATTATTACTTTTTGAAAACTCCAACACCATTCTACGTTTTGTTTTCTTGGCAACCACACAACCTAAGTCATTTTCATTCTTCTTTTTTGTTTGATTTCTTTAGGGATTTTACATGAATATTAAGCCTAATAAAAATAATTCAATTTTATCAAATTTAAAAGTTATTTGAGTGGTTAGTGGGTGTATTTGTGAAAGAAAATAGGAAATTGAATTATAAAAAGCTGGTAGATTTGAAAAATAGAAGATAAAAATGTATAACATATATAAAAAGTGTGTGCGCATGTAATTATCCGATTTCTTTATTCTTAACCCATATACATCCACAACACACTACTCTCTTTTCTTATTTTAACAACTACAAGCTTGTGACTTCTTCCTTCCCTTTATTCTTTTTATTCATTTCCTCACTAAACAGAGCCCTTCTCTTCCTTCCTATCTTCTTATAAAATTAACACACACTCTCATCTCCTCCCTCTATTCTTCCTTCTTATCGAAAACAAAACCCAATACCCACTCCCCTTTATTTTAGTTTAGCAATCTAGAAACAAACATCAACAATCGAGTCTTCAAATAAGACATGCAAACTAAGAAAAAAAAGTTGAAAGCATTACAGTAAAAGAATGATGAAAGGTTATACCTTTAGAATAAAGATCCGAATTTGGAAGAAGTTTTTATCCGAGTTTCTTTTTTGTTTTATTCTTCTCTTTAGGCTAATGGATTTATTTTTGCTTTCCTAGGTTTGGTGATGGAACGAAAGCACTGACAAGAGCTCCTCTCCTTCAAATTTTCACTCTGCTTCTGTTGTATAAACACTGATTTATGACTATTTTTGTGTTTTGTTTCGGTTCAGATTGGTTAACTAGTGTTTGATTTACGAGTTTTGATTTCTGAGTTCACTGAATGGTATCTGGGTTTTTCTTGTTTGTGAGTTTACTGAATGCTCTTCTTTGCTCTATGTTCTGTCTCTCCCTTAATGAGTTTCTAACTAGCTTTTTATAAAGCTTTGAAATGAAGAGATGATATTAAATTAATCATAAGTTCATTTAGATTTTTACCTTTGCATTAATGATTAGTTGATAAGAGTAAGTGATGATCAGATTAAGTGAATAGAGTTTTTAGATAGATGCATTCATTTGATATACTAAAAATCACATTTTGAATATATTAGTTAAATTTTGGTTTAATATAATGACAAAAATTTAATAAAAAATAAATTATTAATTAATCTATTAAGTTATAACTTTAATTTATAGAATTATATACATGTATATATTTTTCAAAAAATATAGTTATAACATATAGTTTATTAAATTATAATGTTAAATAGCTAACGGAAGCTTGACTAAATATCATGTTTTAGTCTTACATTTACTCTAGTTGTAACATTCTGGATATTTTTCGTCGTAAAATGACGATAAATATGTGTTTTAATGTTAATATATAAAGATATACGAAAGGTTGATCGAAGGTTGACGCGAAACGATCGACGAAAAATCGGAAAATCTGGAATTAGGGAGAACGCGCAGTGGACATCAAAGTACTCGTGGTCGCTGCCACACCGCGTTCTTCACTGCCACGCCGCATAGTAAGCTGTCAGCTTGAAAAAAAATATAGGTTTCGATCGATCAACCGACAATTCATTTCAAAACTTTCAAA
>CANYCX010285792.1:0-14740 GCA_948193385.1 Breynia disticha f. nivosa
TGGAACAATCCAGTGAGCCTGGATAAGTTGAAAAACGATTAAAGTACTGAATTTGCCAAATGAGACAGCGCTGCACTGTCATTTCTCGGGCAATCAGGATAACGACAATCTTCTTCGAAAAAATAACTTTTTCATTTAAACTTTCTTTCAAAAATGTGAGACTGGAATGGTCTTCTGAATCTTCTGACCGTAGAGAGAGACAAAAGCTATCACTGGTGAAAAGATGATTTGAGGATATATTTGGTTAATCCCTGTGAGTTCACTTTTTTTTGGTTCGTCATGTCTCGATGAATGTTCAGTAAAACCGCCGTGTAAAGGACAGTAAACAGCAAAAGGAAAAAGAGCTACCTTCAACTTTGACCCCGTCCACCTGTTTTTTTATCAGGACAATTGGTAGATGTACAAGTTGCAAATTGAGGTCACTTCAAACCCATGGCAAATTAGAGGGCATTAATATGGGTATATAACGTCAAATGACCATGCAATATTTAGGACCTACAAGTCAAGAAGTTCCTATTTTAAACAAAATTTCCTGTTTTAGATATAACCTATGGTAGTGACCATTGTGTTTAGAGACGGACAATGTTGCATGGCCATGGGCACTCCTTTACAAGACACAATCTGGTGGTATGTTAATGACAACCAAAGCAAAGCAATTTATTCCATTTGTTGGGCTTTGGCTGATCATATGCATCTCCATGATGGGGAAGAACATCCAATGGCCGAGTCCCGACCACCTTTTGTGGGAGCTGAGTGTACAACTAATGCTAAGACAACCATGTCCACTACACAGGTTATAGTGGCACTAATGTTGTCCTTAATAAGTATCTATTCTTCTTACTTGAAACAAATGCAACCAAATACTCTAAAGCAATCACCCAATACCAATTGACGTAATGTCCTAGCAATCTCTCAACATAGCGATACACTAACATGTTGGGACACTGTTTTTGTCCTTCCCCACTTAGTCACCTGTCAGAAACTTTTCGAGGCCATTATATCTAAATTTTAATGAGTCAAAAATCTCAATGAGATATTACATCGTAACTTATAAATATAATAAAAATAAATTTGAACTTTGTTTAGAAAAAATTTAGATTTAAATTTATCGTTTTACTTATCTAACGATGATAATTCAATATCTCATTGAGTTCATCTTTAAAGAGACTCATAGTAAAAATTCCCGTCACTATATTTTTTTTGTGTTAGCATGTTAAAACTCAATTATTTATTCAAATAGTTTATACAATTACACAACTAATTGTACTAGTGATGGATTTAAATTTTTTTGAAAGAAATGATATTTAAGTTAAATTTTTTTTTATCCATATAAAAAATGGATGAATAATTCTATCACACTCTCTTGCGTCGCGACAAAAAAGACAATACTACAATAACAAACATTGTTGCAAGGAAAAACTCTATAGGTGAGACTATTAATTTATGTTAGACGTATCATAATCGTGTCTTGATATTTTTTATCAATTGTCATTATTTGTGGAATAAACATTATAAAAATTAAATCGCGCAGCCCGTATCGTATCATAAACGTATACTCACAAATCGTGTATCGTTTTAAAAATTCACAATTTTATCTATAAGACACTCTTTGTCTGAATTGCGCAACAAACATTCCAATACAAGAATAAGAATTAAATGACAAACATAAAAAAAAAACAAAGAAATCTGCCTCAATCTTGGTTTATTGTGACAGTGTAAAAATACATCGAGTGCAAGGGAGAAATGAGAGAGGGGGCCTGGAAAGAATCGTACTGTTTCAGAGTTTACCCTCAAACAGGAGTTCCGTAGGTGAGAAAATTTGTATTCAGCCAAGCCATAAATGGCACCAGATGAAATTCTGAAACCAAAACTCTGCCACTTTCTGTTATGACTGGTAATAAGGAGTAAGCAGTGCGATGAATCGGTTTCTTCTCTTTGCTAATAATTCTAAACATTGCATCTCACCATTTTTATTGCAGAAATTAAGTTCTGCTCAATTTATCAGAAGAAAATGTTAAAAGCTTCTGGTTTCAACTAATCTGTCTTGAGTTGCTCCTAAAATGGATACATAACACATCTGTGTACAAAAATGGACCATATTCAATAGTCTTTCTTTGAAAACTACAACATATTTATAATATCATTGGAGTGGAGCCCTACTTTTTCTTCAAAAATCCAACACCAAAATCAATCCTGATTGTCTCTGCCCCCCATTTCTGAGTGATCTAAGACCTACCAACAAATAATTGCAGAGACAAGAGAAAAGTAAACAAACTTTTATTAGATTAACATTGATGGAATGAAGGAACTGTTTTTGTCCTAAATGACACGCACAAACATTACTAACTATTATGTAGTTTGTGAAAATAGATCCAACTTTGTTGGGTCTATCAGTTTCATGGGATTTTCTCTACAGAAGAACTCGAAATATTGCCCCACTTTCTAATCTGCATGACAACTCCACTACCACGTTAGTTGCCTCTTGAAATGGACCTTCATGTCTGCTTCCCTCATTCTCTTCCAACTGCTATCGTCTGTCTTCTTGTGAACATTGTCATGTTTGAGAATGTTTTGCAGTTTCATGACTTCCAATTCTTCTGAATATGCATGCAAGCACAAGAGTTTTAGGATAAAGACATCTGCATAAATATAATTTATCGCTTAATAATGTTCACCTTGTTTGATGCTTTTAGTTCTTAATGCCAAATATTTTCAGTTCTTTTGTGCAGCTGGAATTTTCGCCTCTTTCCCAATGATCAAAACTATTAAATTTTTTTATTCGATTGATTAAATTGCAAACTAAAAGTAATGCTTACATCTAAACATCCGTGGAGGTCTGACTTGTTATCGCAAGCAAACTGAAATCCTTTGGACTTGAGTAAGCAAGCGAAAATAAACTAACACTAAACTAAAACAAAGGAAATACACAAAGCATAATAAAGTTGGCTCTTCCATTCAAAGCATCTCATATTTATAGACTAACTTGAAAAATTATATATCTTCTTATCCATCTTGTTTTTCTTTCGTGTCACGTATCCTTTCAATAAACTGTCATTCTGATTTTATGGCACATGAGCGAACGGTTTCAACTCAATAACCGCACACTAACCGTAGAGACAACTGTTTCTTAATTTGAAATTCGTGCTCTGCTTTGCCAATCACACGTCAGCCACGAGTTTAATCACTTTTATACTTCTCGCTTGTTTTGCTTATTTCAATCCCGTGGACGGAAATTTGAACTTCCTCTTCCTTGTTCGCTTGAACATTAACATAAATAACTCGCTTATCCAAATTTCCAAGCATAAGCTTTCATCAAAATAAATTTTCTCAATGGTTAACAATAATTTATTCATCAATGAATTGATGTTATAATAAAATATCACATTTTACAAATAAGAAGTGTGGAAGTGGCTAGAGATATCAATGGAAACATGATTTTTGAGGACTCCTTTCCCGTTCTCGAATCTAATACCAACTTTAAAATCCAAATATATATTTTTTAAAATACACACACTCATAAGGTATGTAAACTGTCACTCTTTGATGAAGTCATGGATTACCTGCAAAAATTGAGAGAATACCATTAACGCTTGTGTTCTTAAATTTTTTATTTGGGAACCTCTGTCTTCATCTCCGTATCCATTCAAATCGGAGATTTTCGGTCAAAATATGTATGGGGAATTGACTCTCCTCTAATACCACGTTTAGTACTATATACATTTTGTATGCCAAGATTCGATTAAGGAGGGGCCGACTTATAGGCCAAATAAAATTCGTAACCCAAAAAATAAATTTAAGTACTCGACTTACGTGAACGTGGTTAATTTTGAAAAACACATATAAACTTCCACATTTTTTATTTGTCCACTATAAAATTTGTCACAAAGTGAGACAATATATTATTAAAGCATTCATAATGGGAATTAATCCCACTTTATGCTATTGTGTTAAATTATTTCATGACAGTGAACTCTACTTATTCAAAGAATGACATAAAAATTATGATGAATTTTATTGTAAAATTTAATGAGAGTTTTATAAATAAAGAGAAAGAAATTAACAAATAAGAAGTTTTTTTTGTCTGAATTACAAGGTATCCTGAACTCGAAATCTCTGGTTAAGCTGAAACATTCTCACGCCAGTTAATCTATACGCTCGATGGTTAAATAAAAAGTTAATAAAATACTTACATACCATATCAATAATTCTTATGCACTTGAGTAAATCCAATTATCACTCTTTCACTTATTGGAGATAATCATTTATTTTTAATCAACATGGAGTATATCATTCATATACACATTTATATCTTTGAGACCATTCCAAATTACAAAAGTATACAAAACCTTCAAAGTTAGAGAAAACTTAAAAGACAATAGTAATGACAGGTTGAATGGAAACAAATTTGGCCCTTTGTGGGTGTGAGCAGTAGTGATTGAACAACAGAACTCTGTTGGAAAACCTAAAAAGGAACAGAGGAAAAATCGATCAAAAGCTTCTACCTTCACTTTAGTTAAATTTCAACAGATTGCTGTAAAGTCGTAGTCGTTACAGTCTGCAGTATCTGCAGCATTTAAAAAACCCCTCGAATCCATGATCTTGGCACACTACTGTATCATCAGTTACATCATGAAATCTCTTGGCAATGATTCTGGGTATCTCTTACATAACATGCCAAAAAAGTACTCTCCTCAGTATGAACCACTTAAATCTACATATCAGCAAAACTAGAAAACTTGAGAATCACTCATCCTACAGGTCAAGCCAACTCTACCAAGTTTTTCTATCCCAAAGACAGTCTTAATTGATGTAAAAATCATGGCACTGTGTGAATCTCATGCGCGGTTTGTTCCTATAAGAAGTAACGTAGAAAACAGGACGTTATGGGAGGTAGCAGTCTCTCTCACGAGTATAAACGACAGCAAATGTTCACAGTTAGGTTATAGCAGCAGGAAGCGCCAAAAACCATTGGAAAAAGCTTTCCTGTCAACTATATAAACGACATACTTCATGTGTCAATCCGTAATTTCTCATTAACCAAACTCCTCCTTGGCAATTTTCGACTTCTTGATGACCTTTCTGCAAAAGAGAGAGCAACCCATCAGCTATAAGATTCCAATGTTTGTGCACTCTTCTCAAAATAGAGCGGCCTTGGCTTTTCTTTTATCATACTTCTTAACTCATTATTCCCTCTCTCCCTCTCTTCTTATATATATTCACACTCTCACACTTGAATATTTATAACTTCATCTCTTATTCAGTGTAGTGGTCCAAATTTGTAATGCGATAATGGCAATAGAATGCATTAAAGCTATGCCATCCTCCAACTCTCAACAAAAAGAGGACACAAAGGCACTTGTTTTTGATGCAAAAGTACTAAGTTTTGAATCCAACGTACCACAGCAGTTCATTTGGCCTGATGATGAGAAACCTTCTGATAATGCACCTGAACTTGCTGTCCCACTTATTGACTTTGGAGGGTTCCTCTCAGGAGACCCTGAAGCTGCCTTAGTAGCTTCTACACTTGTCGGCGAGGCGTGCCGAAAACACGGTTTCTTTCTTGTTGTGAATCATGGAGTTGATAGAAAATTGATGGCTGATGCTCATAAGTACATGGATAACTTCTTTGAGTTACCACTCTGTGAAAAACAAAAGGCTCAGAGAAAAATTGGTGAGCTCTGTGGTTATGCTAGTAGTTTCACTGGCAGATTTTCCTCCAAGCTACCGTGGAAAGAAACTCTTTCTGTTCAATTTTCAGCTGAAGAAAACTCACCCAAACTTGTTCATGATTATTTTCTCAACACAATGGGTGAGGAGTTTTCAGAATTCGGGTTAGTAAATTATTCTCTTTATGCAATTTCTTGCCTGTATTTTTAGTACCAATTCCCTGAATCCTGATAGTAATTTGTTTTGAACAGGAAAGTGTATCAGGACTATTGCGAGGCAATGAGCAAGCTTTCACTAGGAATCATGGAGCTATTAGGAATGAGCTTGGGAGTAAGCAGAGCTCATTTCAGGGAATTTTTTGAAGAAAACGATTCCATAATGAGACTTAACTATTACCCACCTTGCCAAAAACCTGACCTGACACTTGGAACCGGACCTCATTGTGATCCAACATCTTTAACCATTCTCCATCAAGATCAAGTTGGAGGTCTTCAAGTGTATGTTGACAGTGAATGGCGTTCCATTGGCCCTAATTTCGATTCCTTCGTCGTTAACATTGGTGACACTTTCATGGTAAGGCAATATACACTCTGCCTCTGCATTGAATCCCATAATATTTCAACAAATATATAAAAAATTGGGTAATTAATGAAGGTTTATTTTTCTTATTTGGGTTTTTAGGCTCTTTCAAATGGGAGGTACAAGAGTTGTTTGCACAGAGCAGTTGTGAACAGTAATACACCAAGAAAATCTCTGGCGTTCTTTCTGTGTCCAAACCATGAGAAGATTGTAAGACCACCAAGTGAATTGTTGGACCAACAAAACCCAAGAGTGTATCCTGATTTTACATGGCCAACGTTGCTTGAATTCACACAGAAGCATTATAGAGCAGACATGAAGACGCTTGAGATGTTCACAAATTGGCTTCAAAACAGAATCAGCTGATCAAATTAACCAAGTTGTTGATGTAGTAATATGTGTCAGAAAACCAACGTGGAACATGCAAACCTGTTCTTTTTCTCGACTTGAAACAGGAAATTGACAAAGAACAGAACTAATGGAACTTGGAAATTAAGGGAAAGGGATTTGTTGTCCCAAAAAAACAAGAGAATAGACCAGTTCTTATGTTCATACGGGTCAGGTATCATCAACAAAAGGCAATAACAGAAGGTTATGGCTTACGACTTACAAGCAGCATTAAGTTTACTTGATTTTCATGTGCAGAAATAGTGAGCTTCATGTGTTTCATGTTGTTAAAAGCAAACTCACTAATCATTGGAAAGTCATGATGGTGACTTCAAGACTTTCTTATCATAATTACTTACGAGTAGGACTTAACTTGTTCAAAACTACAACATAATACTAGTTCGGTAAGGAAATTAAGAAGGTTGCTTCCTTCATAGTACACTACTATATTCTTACCCCATTTAGCCACAAAAAAATTAACGATAAAAAACTGATCGTAATTTACTGTCATTCAAAGACCATATATTCGTTAAATGACGCCAGAATAAACAGTGTGCCGAGAAATTTTTGGCACGTGCATTTTAGTGACGAAAACAATTAGCGATTACATGATCGCCAAACTTAGCTTTCACGTGCTTGCTAAATGTATCGCCACAACAGAACGTAGGTCGAGAAATGGCTGCCGTTTTCCAACGTTTAACCAGTTTCCTACAATTGCACAAGAATCAAATGGCCTTTCTATTTAGATGTTGATTGTTGTACGTTCCAATGCAGAAAAAAATATACAAAAATTAACACATGTGACAATAACGACACCATATAAATCCTATTTATAGTATTGTCGGATGAAAGAAACTGGGAAATAAAATAAGGCTGACCCTTAATCCTTCATATGCACTAGGAATTCATGCTATTTCCTCAATAGTTTTCATCAACTAATAGTGTTATTTTTTTTGATTTTCAAGAAGAAAAATGTTTTTTTACGTAATTTTAGATAGGGGTCGGATTAGCCCACGAACCAACAGGTCTAGGCCTGTATGTCTCTCCTAGTGTCGCTACGGAGCCAGAGATCGAACCTTTCACACCCAGTGTGTTGGTTGATCTCTTTTACCGCTAAACTCACATACGAAGGGTAAGAAGAGGAATGTGAGAGCTAAAAAAATAAATCCAAAAAAGAAGTGACCCACTAATTGAATGATTGGGAGGGATTGGTTGGAAGAATCCATAGAGCAATGCAATGACAGAGGTTTCTTTGGAGTAATGCATTTTGATTCAAATATTATAGTATTAATATGTATATCTTGTTGGATTATAATATTTAGGGTTCTTTATTGTCTGGTTCTATGCATTGAGAGGTTTGGAAGGTTTTGAAATATACGGAATGGAGAGATATATGCATAGCAATGTTTGTCTTGGTGTTTGTGTTTAAATGCTGCTACATTCTATCTTGGGAGTATATTTTTCTTTTTTTGAAACTTAAAATATACAGAAAACCAACATAGAAATTCTTCTTCTTCTTGTGGTTTTCATTGCCAAACAAACCTTGATTTTTTTCCCTGGTTTGAGAGTATAGAGGAAAGGAGAGCAGAGCCGCCAGAAGTAAGGACAAGGAGAGTCCCATTCCAGTAGTGGCTTCCAAAAGGGCCGCATCACGTGGAAATATTTGTTGTATGTTCTGTCACCATTCTCTAATCCAACTCTCCATTCTAACTATTTCTGCTTAACATCACTGTATATTCTCTACATTTCATAAGATCTGCTTCAATCGATGCCCACTCACTATGATCTTGCCCATCTGTATTCTGTACCTCTTTTGTTTCCTTCACTTCTTCCAAATCTTCTTTACCTTGTGTATGCCTGTTCCCTTCCCTAAGAGTCACACCTTCCCTCTCTTACTTTCAAATTACTGGTTCGACTAGTAAATCACTTATTCGACCAGTGAACTAAACACCAAGACCCTTTTTTGATTTGATCACCGATATGATAACTTTGATTCACATTACAATAAACGGTGTTGTTAATGCTAACTTACACTCACAAAGTCCAATATAAAAAATGGTATTTTAGTCAATTTATTGACTTGAATTATTATCTTAAATAACATAAAATAACAAACGTGACAGTTATTCAAAAACGAAAATAGGGAATACTATATTAAGACAAACAACATAGGATTCACCAAAAAAAATGCACATCCATGCATGATTGGACAATAAACAAAGAGAAGAGGGAGGAGTGGGAAGAATTTCTTATATCCAATGGGAACTTAGGGTTTGCACCCACATGTTCCCTCCATGCACCCCCTAAATCTACCATCTTATGTTCATTACACCATCTTCTTCAATCATCCTAGATTTACTTCCTTCTTCGCTGGGTCCAAAGCACATGTGTCTTCCCTATCCATGGCTTCCACCCCCAACCCTACCTTTTTTAATCTTCTTGTGCTTGCTAAGGACAAGCTTTGCTTGTTTGTACCACTTATCTTCTCATTATCGACTCAATAAAAAGTGAGTGAAAATGATAATGAGCCATCTTGAATCCCTCCAATTACACTCATAAACTAATATCATAAAACAACAAAGCCAATAGTGGGTTTGTACCCCCTTTTTCTCTAATTATTGACTAGCTAATGAATATGGCTACATAAAGAAGAAATTTTCGTCCAAATTTGATAAAAAATATTGATAGAATTCGATGAAAATTTTAATTATAAATTTTGAACGGAATGGACACAAATCTTTGATAAAATTCATTGAAAGATAATTTCTCATATATGCACATTTTATACACCCAACCAACTAATCTTTACTTCGCCACTACTCAACAAATTCCGTCGGATATATATTTGTTATATCCGATGGAATTCAAAAAATTTCGACAAAATAAATTCTGTCGAGAAATTTCCATCTCAATTCCCACTTTCCTTGTAGTGTAGTCACACCCTTTAATCAAAACATATATAAACGTTTAAACATCTTTATCATTTCGATATCTTCATCAAGTAAAACGTGACTGAGGGTGTCTCTAAATTTTGTGCTTGCTGTTTTTATTAATTTATTATTTTCCCATATGTAGTTTTCCTGGAATGAGGCAAAAATGAAAAAAACAATATTTCAAATTAGGTGTGAATTACTTTTGTTAATTATTTATTAATCCTCAACATTACTTAGAAGATTAGCTCAGTCTTTTTGGTGTACTCATATTGGTTGGCTATTTTAAGGCCATTATTGATCAGATTGAGTTGGGAAACCTTAATTAGTTATTTAAGTGAATAATTAAGTGATATCTTGCTTAGATATATCCTTCCTCCATAATTACGTGCCAGATTGTCGAACACATACATCATTGTGAATCAATTAACATATAATCTTATTTCTTCTATTTTCTTGTCTTGTCTTATGGTTTCTTAGCTTGAGGATGATCCGTGTAGTCTCGCGATGAAACAGTGTTATTAAAATCGAACTCAACTAGAGAGTCGAATAAGTTGATCGGTGAATCAATCATTAGTCTGGTTTAATTCTATCATTCGGACCTTGTTGTAAGTGAATCGGTATCAACATCGAACCGATGAACTAGACAAATTTTGAGTATTATTTTCAAATTACTAGTTCTAATAGTGAACCACCGATTCGATTAACAAACTATCTAATTTATTTTCCGATTTATTCACCAGTCCGATTCTCATAATATTACTACGAAGTACATATGCAACCGAGTAAGCATACAATAGTGTTCTTTCATCTCTACGGGGATATACAGCTAGTTGATGTGGTAGTGACATACTACTCCTTCCATCCCACAAAGAAAGACACAGTTTGACTTTTGTGGTTTTTAAGAAGTTAGTAATTATAATAGTTAAAGTTAGTTAAATTATGTATTATTACTATTATGTCCTTAAAAATTTTTATTAGAAAAGACTACCATTAAAAAATTTATTTCATAAATAAGGGTAGAAATGTCAGTATGTTTATCATAGATGAGTTTAAAAAGGTAAGTATGCCTATATATTGGGCCACTATATATAGAAAGCGTGCCTATCTTTGAGGGACGGAGAGACTATTAATTAATTGCAAGATTAAATTACTAGACAACACTTAATTGATTCATATAGTAAAGCACTTAATCATGATTCTACAAATTCATTACAAATATTTACAATATTTGTTTCTGTGGGAACAAAGTTGAACTGTGTTTTATATGTTGGGATTTAGAAACTGAGAATTTTCATTCAGTTTTTACTCAACTTTGAAATTAAATTACTCAAAATTTTATTTGTTTGCGAAACCATTAATGAACCTAATTTGGTTTTGTGCAGCAACTGAATATTTCATCAGAACATTTCTGACTTGATGTTGGTTTTATCAAATCAATTTTTGGATTTGCTCAAGAACATGATGAACATGAAGAATATGTTCTTGGCATTTTCCAGAATTTGCAGCAACAATCAGAGAGTTTTTAAGAAGAGAAAAAGTGATTTTCTGTTGGTGTTGTCAACTTACACACACCATAAAACCTTCACTAATTCAGTTTGGTGAAAGACACCATATTGCTACAGTATAAGTACAAATAATTCATCAACTTCTATCAATAATTATTCCTACAACTATGCTGATAGATTACATTCATTTGTACTGATTTTACATATGTAAAAGCAATTTGCAAACATCATTACATAATCCTAGTTGCTATTGAATTGACAGGAAACTAATAAAAAAGGCAACAAAGCTCATTTCACCAAAAACAGAATACAAACAAAATACTAAGCAAAATGGATCAAAAAACACTTCTTCATTCTTCTTGGCATCCTTTGCAGCATTGAAATCACAAGACTTTCAACACTTGATCATGTAAGGAAACCTGCAAAGGAAGTGGCCCATTAACTTGAAAGAGCAATTGGTTGGTTGCGGAGAGCTCCAAGTTGTGGGTTGCTAATCCACCCAAATTTCTAATTTCACCACTCTCTCTATATTTTTTTTATCTAAACCACGAGTTATCCCGGACATTTCAGACTAACTTTCGTTCGAGCTAGGCAGGACCACAGGAATGACAGCACTCTCTCAACCGAGTTTTAACGCACCTTTGTACAACAGAGTTTTAACACAACTTTGTACAACCGAGTTTTAACACAGTTGTACAGCCAAGACTCGAACTCAAAATCTCTGTTTAAGCTAGAAGAATATTACGCCAGTTTCGTTGTTCTCTATATATATTGGACTGTTTTTTAGGCTCGTTAGGCTCATGCATGCACTCGAGATTAAAGGATTGAAATTTTCATTTCTACTTATTATTACGATAATTCTACCTTCATTTAAGCAATAACTCTACAAAAACTAAAAAATATTATGCATTGGAACAAGCTCCTACATACACCACATATATAAAGAGCTAGCTAGTGTTATTAGAGTAATCTACATACCAAGAGTACTGTTATTAGAGTCTTAAAATAATTACAACAAACTAAAATAAAACCACAAACACAACTTCAGATACAACAAACTACTCACTGCACGAAATCTTTCAACAGCAACACAAAATCCTGGCACTTAGTTGGATCAAGAAGTTCAATCCCATGAGAACCTCCTCCTCTAAATTCTCCCTTCACTTCCACCCCTTTCTCTTTCATCATCCTCACCACTTCCTTCTGACGGTCCACCAATGGGTCCTCCTCAAACCCTGTAACTAATACTCTCCACTCATTTAGCTTCATAATATCTAAAGCCTTTGGCCCCCTAGGGTTACAGTACTCATGGTCACTGTCTGCCCCAACTGGCAATGCAAACCCCCACATTAAGTCAGTTGCACCTGGAACCAATAATGGATCACCTTCGTTTTTTACTTCTGATTCTGTCTTTTCGATCCCACCAAAAAAGGGTTCTTGTAATATCAACCCTTTGATCTTTAAAGGATCAAGATTACTGTGTCCCTCTTCAGCCACACGTGAACATGCATGGTAAACTATGTTACCGCCAGAACTACTGCCTAAGACAAAACAATTACCAAAATCTGCATATTGTCTGAGCCAAGCATCTTCGGAATCTTTTATCCATTGAAAAGCTTCCATTGCATCATCATATTGTGCTGGAAGCCGATTTTCGGGAGCCAAACGATAACTAACCGAGAAAACGATCGCAGGAAGCTCTGAAGCGATCTTTTCACACAAATTTTGGAGTAAACTTGAGGCTGCATTGAAAAGAATGAAGCCACCGCCATGAAAGTAGATTATGAGTGGAAGTTTAGTTGTAGTGGAAGAGCAAAACGCTTTGTTGGGCATGTATATACGTGCCCAAGTGTTGTGAGTTTGGTTTATGGTAACATCCTTGGATAGAACAGGAGAGTTTGAATTTGAAATTGGAGATGTGTGGAGTGCTAATGCAAGAGTGTTGTGTCTTGTGATGGTACCGTCTGGGTGTGAGGTTATGTGGAGGAGTTTGCAAAGATCATCAAACGAAGGATTGGTTTGGTCTGGCATTTTTCTGAGTGTGTGGAAGTGTAGAATGTGGTTGTAGAAGATAATGGATATGGTTGTGTAGTTGAGGTAATAATGAACTTGTGAAGATAAGTTGATTTATAGACCGAGTATAGTACCAAACGTGTCTTGGTTCAGTGGTATCTGGGGCTGAACTTGATAGGGCGGACTGCGGTTCGATCCCTGCAACTCCGTTTGGGAGAAGAATAAAATTTAACCACCCAGGACTCTCCCCGAACCGAATTAGTCTCGGCCCAGTGGGTAATCGATGGTCAGACAAAAAAAAAATAGACTGAGTATGGTTAGTTGGAGTCAGGAAGCAGCACTATGGAGTGGTTCACATCAACTTCGATGGCCATATCTCTTATGATATTTTCTAAGAGCAATCCACTTGACACATATTCAAAAGTAAATTATACAATCGTAAATACTATAATTGAAAAAAATAGAGTTAATTAATTGTCATGCCTCTTTTAGATTGATCATTTTAAAAAATACCTTTAATTAATTTTTTTATGTAAATACTCCTGTTGATATCTTTTTTTTTTATAAAAATGTCCATTTTTATTTGAATTTTAATGCTTTTGCTGCTTTAACTTTATTAAATGAGTCAAGAAGTTATTTTTAGAATTTAACAACTCCACTCCAAATCTCATATCTAGAATATTCTGTACTCTTTCTCTTGTCATTGAAATTCTTTTTTCCCCTAGGCCTCAACATTTTACGTCTATGAAAACCTTTATTTTCTATTCTCAAATCTTTCACTTCTCTTTTTTTTTACTTCACTTAATCGAATACATCATGTTCTTCTATTCCCTAATCTTCTTTTTTGCACTTTCTTAGGATTTTTCTTTTATTTTCACTTTTCTATGAATGATCGTGACAATCCAACGATATGGTAAGTTTAATTCAATTAGAATCAATCTAAATTTTTTTAAACTATTCAGAAACGAATTTGAAATCATTTAAAAATATTTCGAACTATTTTGAACCATATTAATTTAATTTTTGACATTTTGCACATTTTTAAAACGATTTGAACTATTTTTATCTAGTTTTATCATTTTAAACATTGTTAAAATAATTTGAACTTTGACACGTCCTTTAGTAATACTAAAGAAATGTATTTAAGGCAAGCGCACCTATCGCATATAGTATAGAAATTGAAGTGTCGAGTGTCGTATCCACGGGTCTGGTCAAGTACTACTACTCTCAATTTAAATTATTATCTAATCTATCGAAATGGCTGTTGATTTTTAAATTTAAAAACAAATGATTAAACAAATGAGATACGACAAAAGGATAAAATGGTAAATTCAATAGTATATGGTAGATATCTAGACTTTGATTCATCCTACGATTTCATATGTGTGTGATTCAATTACTATTGGCGATATAGAATATTGGACTGCGGAAATGTCTAATTTATGCTAAAGTACGTCTCGATTAAATTAACAACTAAGATTAAGTTGATCGGCACAGAATCTCTTCTCTAACCAAAACCCCTAATCCAGCTTTATCGATTTATGCATTTCGCTATTAGCATTACACTAATACAGAAGAGTCTCGTGCTTTTATCTCTAAACAACACAATCAACTCCTTTTAATCATATGTGTCCAAGTCCATTTACCAATTTTTCA
>CANYCX010285830.1:0-10320 GCA_948193385.1 Breynia disticha f. nivosa
TACTAAGATAATATTTAATCCAAAACAAATATGGTCAATACTTTCTTTCACACGTCAATTTCCACTCTTTTCCTTCAGTCTTCTAATTCTCCCACTCGAATGGACTGATCATAAAGGAAAAACAGACCTGATTTCTCATAGTAAAATGGACATATCCATTTTATCCCAATTAAGCAATCTATTCACAAAGGATTGATTACCTATGCTTGTTACTAACCCAAGTTGATATGAAGCTATATCATCCAATTTGAATAAAATTGTCATCATTGAAAGATTTATTAAAGACATTCTTTAATAACATTAAGACATAAAGTGCATACTTAAAGAAGATATTAAATTTTCATCAAGACTCACTTGAATAAGTTGATTACTTCTTAACTCTCACTTTTCATGTCACTCTTGACAGATTCGGCTGTTCCACTTAGATACCTCAAATATATATATGAAGACTTCAACATTCTTCATTAAGTGGAATCAAAGTTTGAATTTATTATCTTCGAATGATGAAATCCACAAATGAAATATTTAAACATAATACACCTCTCACTTGTGTGATTTCTTTATAGTGTATACTCTAAAGTACAACACTTTGTGTAATCAAGATATTTCACCTATTGAAATACCTTGAATTAATATTTAAAATTCACTTTAGTCTATCAAATCTTTCAATTCTTAAGAATTCTAATTCTTAAGCTTATTCCTTGACCATAGCCTTAGTTTAAGAAATTTCTCAAATTTCTTTTTCAAGGATCTTGTCGATAAATAACCTATATATTTATCAAGTCTAAGTAATTGTTCCATGTGGATTGTTCTCCCACTTGGACAAATACTTTTAAGGAATAGATAACACAATTTGGATATTTATGCACATTAGTTATTTACTAACTAATTTTACTAAGCTCGTAAATCATATAAGTTTCGAAGCTTTTAATTACAACATTTGTGATTAACACATGATTCTTAATAATTCCACGCATCATTTATTGCACTTAGTAATTTTCATGATTTGAACAAAAAAATCCTCTTATTTTATTTTGCATAAAATAAACATCTATATTACGTTTAACCAATAGTACTTTTCTTGAATTTTGATTTTTTAAAATCAAGACTTTAAAGCTCTTAGCTTCAATTGTTTGCATTTGAAAACATTTTTCCGAGCTATACAATTATTACATCTTGAAATTAATGCACCATTATGTTTATTTCGATATTAATCGCTTTTGGAAGTAGTATATAGTTAATTATTTATTACCTAAAAAAATATTAACTATTGCACTTCAAACAATGAATTTTGGTAGAATTATATTTGATTTACAATTTATGCCATTAAATTCTAATCTAGCATTTGGTTCACATAATATCGAGCTATACACACAATGTGGTAAAACCACGATCTTATTTGGGCTAATACATTCACTATATTAGAGTTTAACTATTAAATAGTAAATACTCCAAGAATATAATTTTAGTTACCGTTGCTAAGTTTATTCAACCTAGTCAACTCTATGTTCATAATGTGATAAATTAAAATTATAAAATTTTATTTATTTAGAAATGCAAAATTTCTCACAAATTGTACTAAACAATTTTACATGGGATAATAATTATATTTAAAATAATTAAATATTATTTATGAACATAGAACTAAAATTCTCAATGCTCAACAAATGGTATTGACAAGATTTAACACAATAAGTCTTAAACTTAGTTTAATATTTAGTCTCATTTTATTTTATTTAACATTTATACTACACAAGTATAAAACTAAAGATCATTTATAACACACATGTTATAAATTTAAAATAAATAAAATGAATCACAAAACTTATTAAACTAAATACATATATATATTTAACAAAATAAACATATATCATACCTCAATAATATCCCAGAACTAATCGTCAAAAACATAAATAACAAAACATGAAAATTTTGTCCAAGGTGAAAAATTTTTTCTAACAAAATATCATCATCAACAATAAAAAAACAAAATGAATTGTGAATATTCATATCCTAGATATGAAAATAAGATCCTCATCTCATTTATTCACAGTTGGGGGTTCTCTAGCCCAATTCTCACGATAGGGTTTTATTAAGTCAAAGATCATCATCATCATCCTCCAATCTCATCATCATCTCCCTCTAAGTCAACCACATCAACTTCTACATGTGAAAGAGACCACATTTGTGGAGCTCAAATGTTTAAAACAATAACCCAATTTTCATCAATTATCATAATATAAATAAGAGGAGAGAGGAGAGAGAAAATAGATATTTTTATTTATAAAACAACCCTCTGAATCCAAAACAGTTTATACACACATGTGGAAGCTATAAAAAGTTTGGAAAACAAAACGCAAATCGTATATACAATATATGTGCAATGTATGTACAAAATCATAATCTGAAAACTGAAAATCCAGAGCCAGACCTCTCGCCATTATCGTAATCTGCCTCTAATCAACATGACTCTGATCCAAATGCAGCTAACTATGATCTACACAACATTTCAACATTCAAGAAGGTGAGTATACACATATACTCAGTAAGTGGAAATCAAAATATTGAATAAATGAAGTGCAAGGGAACAGCACGAGATCGTGCCAGATAAACACAGGGCGTGCTCATGTCAACTTCCTAGTTGGCATTTCGTGCCAATATCAACACGAGCCATGCTCGATCAGTACTTTTCCAGGTAACACGATCGGGCCACCTTTGAGCATAAGGGCATGCTCATAAACTGTCCCAGATTAACCGAGCAGCAACGGGCGTGCTGGTCAGCACATGGGCATGCTAAGCTTCTGTTTGGTATATTATGTTTCGGTTTACTACTACTTTCTAGCAAACAAGTTCCAATTTCATTCTAACATAGCCAGCATATATCACATACCATATAAACAATGTCTACATACAGCAAACACATAAAATCATACTTGTTTGCACTCAAGTCAATTTAAAGCCAAAACATACCGAAGCATATCTCATATAACTCATGATCCTATCTCAACATTTATAATTCAATTAGCAATAATCACATGCTAAAATATGAATGCCGTAATTCAAGTGTATGCATATGAATGCTATGCAAACACACACAAAAATGCGAATGTCTGGGGCTTACATCTTTTATCATTTTAATCATCGGCATCTCACCGGCATCAGCATCTCATCGGCATCGAAAATCTCTCTCGGCATCGCGAATCTCACGCAGAATATCATCAGTATCTCACCGGCATCGAGAATCTCTCTCAGCATCATGCATCTCACGCAGAATATCAGTGGCCCAGCGTCATAAAGTCATGCAACACCAATGAATGAATAATGCACTCAAATGGCCAAATAATCTCATATGTATGCTCAATAACCAAGCAAATCTCATGCTCAACATAATCCATAAGCAATTAAGCAATCACACATGCTTTCATATGCTTAATATAAACATAATATCAACATGATATCAATGAGCATACAAACACCATTCATATATCATATATAAATCAATAAGACAATATCAACATGCTCATAATACACAAAGCAAGAAATACAATTCAAGCTTAAAATCAAGTTCATAAAAACATAATTATGAGAATTTACATTCTTATTTTCAAGCTTTTAAGCTTATTAATGTATTATTCAATTTTTTTTTCAAAAACTTAATTCCATTAAGTATTAAACACTTACACAAACACTAATCTGTAGTACTTAAGGTTCGTAAGTGGAAACCACTTACCTCAAAAATTGTGCAAAGTCGCACCGCTTCGCACTGCTCTAACGCCGACTAAATTACCTTCCAACTCGTCTAGATCCTCCTAGACAATCAAACAGCCATATAAGTATTATTAATCTCTCATTCATTCGCTTAATCCTTTCCTAAAGTATGAACCAGTCTTCTAATCAATTCTAACAGATTTTCTAGCATTCAAACTCAACCCTTAACTTCAAACAAGTTCATTCAACCAACTTAACACAAATCTTGGCCAAAGAAAGAATAATTCTTACCTTAGATGGCTTTGTGTTTGATTCTTGCAAGAAATTGATGATTTTTCTTGCTAAAATCAGTGGTTGAAACGTTTCTAGGGTTCCTACCCTAGAAAATATAGTTTAGATGACACTGCAACAAAATGTACTTCCAAAGTTGAGTTTTCTCTTGCCTTTCACTTCTTGTGACAAAATCTTTTTGGTTGAAGGCGTTGTTTCTGATGACACCCTGACATGGAAGACACAACGTAGTGATAATCCAACTCTATTCGAGTGAGAGAGAGACCATCACTGAATTTTACATCAAAAGATGGATTCCAGATGCAGCTACTTATCTTTAATAGTTCCTTATGGGATCCTTCTTCTATGACAATTTTCTCTTCAGAAGAAAGAAAAATTATGCAGATCTTTATAGGTTCCATTCTTCCTGTAAGTGAGTACCATTTGCAACAGCTTGATTTGCACCAATTATGTGTTGAAGATTTGAATTAACATAACAAAGAAAATATTGCAACAGAGAATTAACTAAGAAACACTGCTAAGAATTCTGCACACATTTATTCTATAAGAAAGAATGTTTCCAATCAACTAACTATGAGATATTATTGGTACTAAATAATGCTCCAAGAATAGAAATATCAAAATGATAGCTGACTAAATCTACTAAGAATTTATTTTGACAACTTGAATCATGCTTCAACACTCCTCTTTGATTCAAAGTTGCAAACACCAAGCTTTATTCTAAGATAAACATACTTATGACACATAATCCCCTTCTTGAATATATCTGTCAACGGCTCATTTTTACTACAAAACTTTAGGGAAATCGCTCCTTTTACAACCAAGTCGTGAATAAAATTAAAACAGATGCCGATATGCTTTGTTCTTTCATGGAGAATCGGGTTCTCTTGTCATTGCAATTATTGACTTGTTATCACGTAAAATTGTAGTTTCCTCGTGTTGTTCTTGCCAAAGATCAGTAAGTAATCTTCGTAGCCATACAACTTGACATGTTGAAGAAGTTGCAACAATGTATTCAACCTCTGAAGTTGATATTGCTGTTGTGGCTTGTTTCTTTGAACTCCATTTAACTGCACCAACTCCAAGATCGAAGACACTTGTGTCACCAAACCCAATAAATTTTCACTGTTTCAAAAGGAGCAATAGAAGAAAATGTTTCCTCGAAATCAACACCTTGTTGTTGTGAATGTCCTTTTGCCACCAAATGCTCCTTTTTTTGTACTCTTGTGTACATTTTATTTTAAAACCTACTTTAGCAAGGGTGGCAATTCGTGTTAGATCGTGTTTATATGTGTCAATCTATTTATGATTCGAATTTTAAACGGATTAAACAGGTCGATTCGTTTATGACCTGAACTCGTTTAACCTTAACCAAATCTGACCCATTTAATAAACGAGTTACACTAATTAATCTGTTTATTATACATAAATCACGTATAACCCGTTGACCTACTTAAATTGTTGGACTCAGCTAACCCGTTTAACACTCTAACCTTTTTAATATACAAATAACTACACATTAATGTTATAATTTCAATAAAACAATAAATATTCATTTATAATATCCACTTTATAAATAAAAGTAATATATATATATATATATATATATAAGTATATAACATAGTTATTAGTTAACATTGTTGGACCAATGGACGTGAACATTACATCATTCCTATGTTTTGATAATGAGCTAAAATGTGAACTTGATAAAAAATTGTAAGCAGGCTTTAAGCAGGTTGAATAACGTTGGGTGAAATTGTGATAACATATGTTAGTCGCTGGCAACATAAATTGGAAATTTATATAACGTACGTTAAGGAAGTTGGGAATGTACGTTGTGGTCCTGGAATGCATTTAGTCGACCAACCTGCGAAATTAGTCGATTAAATCGAGTGTGTCAGTTAGTGAAAATCCACTGAATCTAAACTACATCGAGGAACATCATTTTTAATTGACCAACTGGGTATTAGTCGATCAACAAAGATATCCATCGACCAAGACTTTTGGTACAACTTAACGTTGGAGGTATAGCGGTCATTTTGACAACTTGGGCAATTTTAGTCGATTGAATTGGTTTTCATCGAGTAACTAGGGTGGCTATTTTTTAGAAGAAAATCATCACAAATAGAATAGGACGGCTGAGAAGAAAAATATTAGTCGATCAATTGGATGGTTTAATCGAGTAGCAAAATTGGGTCTGCAAGAGAAAAATTTTCTGTAACTTTGTCAGATCGATCAAAAGGAATTTGATCGCCCAATATCAAGAATTTAGTCGATCAAGATGAAGATTAGTCGATCAAACTGGACAAAGTTAATTGATCAAATACTTGTTAATTGACCAAAGGTTGCTCTACAGTAAAATTTTCGAAAGACTCAAAAACAGAGGCCTATATAAACAAGCTGGAAAGAGAGAGAGTTAACACTTCTACACTTGTATCTTATTCATTCAAAAAGCTCTCAGATACTAAACAGAAGCTCTCAAGAAAAACTCTTAAAAAGATCATTTGTGCAAACTAGAATAGCATCTATTGTTCATCCTTTACTCATTGCACAACTTGTATCAATTCTTCATAAGTGTTCTAGTATAGTTCATTATAGTAAGGTTTAACTTGAGCCGAAATTCAAATTGGGATTGTAGGTGTGACTTGAGCCGAAATTTAAGTTGGTTTGTAAGGTAGCTTGAGCCAGAAAACAAGCGTGTAAGGGAGTTCTCACTAAGCTCGAAAATGAAGGAATAACAAGTGTTTGTCAAAATCCTAAGTGAGGCACTTAGGTAGTGGAGTAAATGTTCGAGCCGAACCATTTTACATCTCGTGTTCATTGTGTCTTCCTTATTCTTCTACAAAAAACTTGCGTTCGGTAGCTAGCTCTATTCAACTCCTTCTAGAGCTAGCATAAGTTCTACAAACATTTGTATGGATAATATTTTTTGTTAAGTTTTATAAATGAGTATTAAATGGGTTCTGTTATTAATGTGTAATCTATTTAACCTATTTATTTTAAATGAGTTACACGGATCATAAATGGTTTAAATGGGTCAAACCCGTTTAACCATTTTTTTGTCGTGACATAAATGGGTTGATCCATTTATGACGTGAACCCGTTTATGCTCAACCCGAACCTTCGTAGTTATAAGTTGTGTCAAATCGGTTAAATGGGCCGTGTCAACAATTGTCACCCCTATACTTCAGGCCAATCGTATTCTTTTAATTGCGTAAATCTACTAGCTCCCATGTATCATTTATTTGAATCGCCATGAGTTCTTCTTCCATTGCCTTGTGCCACTCCTGCTTTCTTGTTGCTTCTTTATAGGTTGTGGGATCTGAAACATTCAAAGCAAATGCACATGTTTAATAAATTTCTCTCAAGGATTTAAATTTCATTGGAGGTGTTTCATTGAAAGACTTGTTTGATTAAGAAATGTCGCTGTTACTTGGAGAAGAATCGAGATTTATAGGGCTGATAATATTTGATGTTGACGTCTAGTGGTGATGAAGAGATCTTTTCTTTTGCTTTAACCTGTACTTGTTTGTTGTTGCTACTCCAATTCCACTTTGCATCTTCATCAAACACAACATTTCAGTGAGTCAAAAAAAAAAACACAACATTTCAGCCAATAATCCTTTTGCCACTAAGGGATTATATAAGTGATATGCTTTGGATTGAGAACAATAGCCAATAAACATGCATTTTTTAAATTTTTCATTCAATTTTCCACGAGTTTGTGAATTTACCAGAGCATAGGCAATACAAACAAAAATTCCTAAATGACTTACAGATGGCTTTATATCCATCCAAGCTTCAATTGGTGTTTGATTCAATACAACTTTTATAGGTGAAAGGTTCGACAAGTAAACTGAAGTTGCAATTGCTTCTACCCAATATTCATTTGGAATCTCCTTGATATGCATTACCTAAGCTTAGGGGTGCAAAAGAGCCGAGTCGCTCGCGAGCGGTTCATTGTTCGACTCGATAAGAATTCATTTGTGGCTCAGCTCATTAGTAAATGAATCAAGTTTAAACAAAAATTTAGGTTCGTTTTGTAAACAAGTCAAGCTTGAACAGTTAAAAGCTCGGCTCGGCAAAGCTCTCGAGAAAACTCGTTTAAATGTTAATGAATAGACTCGTTTAGGTGTTCACGAACATGCGCTTTTAAGTGTTCGTAACATACCGTTTAGTTCATTTTTTTGTTACAATGGTGGTGCATACCCTATTTACACTGATGAACTAGTCATTCTAGTAAATGAAACACCAACAGAATCTTCCCATAATATTTTCCTACAGCTCTCCGACAGTTCTTGTATGACTTCAAGTCCAAGAGGCAGTTCTGCTCCGATGCTGGCCAGAGCATCAGCAACCATGTTTCCTTCACGGTAAGTACGATGGAATCAAATTATCCAGTCTTTTGATACAAGTGTTTGCAGCTGTCAAGTAAACGGGACAAGGGATGGTGGTAGGGAACCTTGTGTTGAACTAAGTTTAGAGCAGTAAGTGAGTCCGCTTCAATAATAATCTTCTTAATGCCTTCTTCCCAAGCCATTTGTAGACCATGATATATGCCCCACAACTCAGCCTCAATAACTGACGCCTGACCCAAATTGACGCAGAACCCCTTTATCCATCTACCTTCATCATTCTGTAGTATACGTCCACACGAGGCGAGACTCATAGCTCCTCGACATCCTCCATCTGTATTAACCTTTACCCAACCTTGCGGTGGATAATTCCAGCATATAAGGTTCTCATGCCGGGTGGTCCTTTGCATTCCTGTTTCTGTGAATGCCTCCGCAATTTTCGTGAGTTGAACTCTCAAAATGGCAGTGTTTACAGACGCATTCTTGCCTTTGAACACCACCTCGTTCCTTGTCTTCCAAATGAACCAGCAAGCCACTACGAAAACAACATTCCAACATGTTCCTTCCCACTTCATGTATTCTTGCCCAAAATTGAAATCTACCCAGTGTTGGAAAGGCTGCGAGAAGAAAAGTTCCCTAAACCTGGGAGGTATAATCTCCTTCCACATCCGAGACACTTTGCAACAGTCTCTAAAAAGATGAGTAAGAGTTTCTTGCTTTCTGCGGCATAGACCACAACGAGTGTCAACAATTAATCCCCGTCGTGCTAAGAGGGTTTTGGTAAGTACTCTATTCTTCAAGAGCATCCACCCAAAAAGTCTTTGCCACTCCATTATGGTAACTTCCACAGTTTAGTCCAGACATTACTGTTCGAATGGCTTAAGGTTTCCTGCGGATTCTACATCCAATATGTCAATTTAACTGAGAAATCTCCTTGAGGGCTCCTCTTCCAAGTAATTCGATCGTTGCCCTGGAATGAAGGTTGCACTCTGTGAGCTAATAGTCTTAGTAGAATTTGTGTAGGCAACTTCGATTGAAATTCATGCCATTTCCAGCCATGTCCGTCCCAATAGTCTGCCACCGATTTCTGTAAATCTTCCTGACTAAGATGTCCTCTGGCAAGTGTGTTTAAGCATGTATTATCTAGCCATTTGTCTCTCCAAAATGACGTTTCCCTACCATTAATAACTAATTTCCCCATGCCCCCTTGAATCAACTGACGTTGCCTCGCTATCCCTCTCCATGTAGCTAAGTGATGTGGCTTCACTACCCCGTTATCGATACGATTATTTCTAATGTACTTAAGACTTTAGGAGCTGAACAGTTAAACTGTTTTCATCTTAACCACCCTCCAAGCTTGTTTTGCTAACAGGGCCCGATTGAATTGGGTTTATAACACATTTACAACGTCATAGTTTGAGTTTTACAAAAATACACTCATCTCAAACTTATTTTAAAAATACCCACTTTTTTTATCATGATTGGTTTAATGCCCAGATTTGTTATTAAGGACAAAATGGGAAAGTCAGAAAAGAATATAATCCCTTACTTCTCTCGTTAAGTCCAAAAAAGTTTAAATAAGTTCACGATTTTAAAATAGTTAACGTGATTTTTTATTTTTATTCATTTTAATTTGTTTTTATATTATTTATTAAAAATCGTGCAATTTAGTCTGTATTAGTCAATTGTAAATAAAATGATCAATAATGTTCATCTATCTTAAAAAAAAACTTATTTAAAAGACATGATCTTTTAAGAAATACTAAAATTAGAACAATTATGTCCAATTTTGATCAATTATGTTCAACCTCATTTCCTCCATAATATGTCCAAAATTCAAAGTATACAAAGATTAGTTCAAAAAAGTTCAAACAGGTACAAATTTAATCAAATAAGTACAAATTTGATCAGTTAAAACAAATTTTCAAATTAAAGAACAGACTAGTTCTTAAAAAAGATTAAAAAA
>CANYCX010285852.1:0-22050 GCA_948193385.1 Breynia disticha f. nivosa
TTGCAATATTTAGTACCTAAAATATAAATTTATATTTGATGTCTTAAATGTATTTACTTTTTAATTTTTATTTCAAAAATTTCACAAAATTACACATCAGCATGTATTAATTGTAGTGTATTCTACTTTATATTAATATATAGATTATCTTAAATTCTGTAGAAAATATTATTTTTATTTGTTCTCTTATTTAATCACTCTCTAAAATTATAAATCATTCTAACAATACCCTTTCCATAGTTCAGAGATTTTTATTTTGATGATCTAGATTCGTCCCCTACCGTGAAAATCTTTATCTCGTTTGTCCCAAAATTTTGAGACGGGATAGAACAGAAATTGAAAATTTTGGGACAGAGAAAACGATTCCGGGATGGGATGAAGTTCGGAGAATTTTTCAAAAAATAGTTTCATGTTCTGTAAAAAAAAACAGCAATGTAAATATCATTCTCATAAAATTTAACAAAGAAAACTAATTATAAGTAACACAAATTAACAAAGAAAACTAAAACAAAACACCAAATTACAATAATTTATGACAATAATCATTTCTAAGATTAAAAAAATAATGAAAAAAAAGTAAAACATCACCCCTACAACTCTCATTTCAAATTTAGTTGATCAATTATAGTTGAAAGAACATTTGAATCTTATGATACCTCCGAAAATTATAATCAAATTATATTATTATTAAATTGAATAAATAATATATATATATATATATATATTCGGCGCAGGATGAGACGGAACTGGACTGGGAAATCTCCGAGTCCCGTAAGCAGCCCTACTTTACACTACTCATTTTTAATATTTTAATAACAAAATCAATAACTAGTACTAATAATCAATACATCACTCCTGATATTGTTTTCTAAAAATATATTAAAATAAATTAAGAGAGTGAATTTTGACTTTTTCAAATGAGAGAAGTATTATTTATTTTTTTAAAAATTAGAAGAATTAATTTAAATTAAGAAATTCTGTTAGAAATATCTTTTTATATATATACTTTCTTAATTCCAATGTTGAGAGCCTTTCCTACTATGTATTATGCTGAGAGTCTTACCTATTATTAAGAAAAGCTTCCAATACTTAAAAAGAGTGAGTTTTAAGCATCCTTATATAAAGAGTCTCTATTGCTCTATAAAGAGGATACTTCAAAACGGCCTTACCTACTATATATAAGGATACTATGAAATTATTAGGACACTATATAATATTTTATAATAATTTTTATAAAATTATGTTATTTTTTATTATTTAATAAAAAATTTTATTATGTAAATATAATTTTTTATCTTTTAATTTACTTAGTTATATATATATATTATATAATAAATAAATATCTAAATAAAAAATTATAAAATTTAACGGATGTGAACACGTAGTCTCCATACAAAAACTAATGGATCATTATTTATAGTTAGTAGTCAATTAAACAATTCATTTATTACAAGAATATTTAATTATAATGATGATCCAGTTAATGACTAATATCCCTTTAAGAAAAATGTCCATTTTTAACGATTTTTGTCCTAAAAATTTCAGTTTAAATTTGTAAATTTTTCACCAGTTGTAAATATTGTTGGATTTTTTTTTAAAAAAAATTTCAACTTAACTTTAAATTCATCGCAAATGTTTCTTAAAATTTTTTGCATAAAACTAAATTCAAAATTTCATTAATTTTCATTCAAAAATTTAATCGGAAGTTGATCGTAAAAATTTTCCCAATCTGCCAGTGTACCACTTAATCTACTAGAAGCACTTACCTTAGCGTGGAGAAAATATTTAGGTCGTACAAAATAATTTGACCCCATCCGATACTACAACTTCAAGGTTACAACTCTTACGTAGTGACAGCAATAACTTCAAACCTCTTTACGACTTTAACGATTACATTTCTGCCATTAGGTATTGGCAGATAAAAAAAAAGTCATTTGTTATAATATATTTTTATAAACAACTGAATTTTTAATACAGGCAGTGAGAGGATAACACATTCACAAGCTTGTGATGAATGAATTAACCCTTTTTTGGTGAGTAGGCAATATGGTATTGACTCTTGCTTGATAAAAAGTTGGAAACATATGATTATCAATTTTGGATTACAAAAAGTGAAGTTGGTAATCTTAAAAGCTTGCAAGTTTCAACAAAGAGAGAATTAGTTTGGCTCAAAGTAATTCAAAGTTGGTGAAGAAACCACAAGAGATATTATGAATGTTCAAATATTGGAAATAAAAGATTAACATTAATGGATATATCCTAAACAGATTGATGTTGCCATTTTGCAGTTTTTGTAAAACCAAAGTCAAAACTTTTCTCTAGAGTTGTTATGAATATAACTGCCTACAAAAAGCACTACTAGTTGGTGGGAAATTCAGAGCTGAAAATGAATCGATGGGTAGTTTCCTGAAGCATGATTTTCCACAAAAAAAAAGTTAGGGTTATTCTCTTTTCTTTTTTTTTCCTCAGAGAGTTAATTTTAAATATAATTTTTTCGCTCATATTTAAATAAACGGTCGAGATTCATTTTTAAAAAATAAAAAAAATAAACAGAACGTGTCCACAATTTTCAGTCTCGTCCCACCAAAAATGAGAAGCAATGGCATCCAAAACGTGTCCCACCAATGGAGACGAGTGGCGGGCAGACATTATTTTTACTCTTAACAAATGAACCTATTTTATTTTTAAATATTCTTTTAATTTTTATTTTAAAAAAATTATCCTCTTTTAATGGTTACCTTTGTTAACTTAAAAAATAGTTAATTATGCATCACTTTTTTTTCATGGTCATATATATAATCATATATATATATACTTTGTTGGGACGCCACATTAGAATTTACAAGTAAATGTGTATTTATTTTAGTCAAGTCCCATACAAAAATGAGTGGGTTTATTTCATAAGAATCTTTTCTATGACCACTCCTAATCATGTCGTACATAACCTAATTCTGTAAAACCAAATCATTGTAAATAAGTAATATAATAAAATTTTTATTTTTTTAAATCTATTTTTCGTTTTATCCATTTCATTTATTTAATACTTACTAAATATAGTAGAAATATAATCAATTTCTCTACATTAACCCAATTTATGATTGTAATAGCCTAAATTTGAGCTCTAAAAGTTTATTTATTAATTGTAGTAATAATAAAACGAAGGAATAACTTTATTTTCCTTATTTCTGTCTTTTCTGATTCCCTATTCTATTCTTCATCATATGAATTTAACTTCATTTTCTTCACTTCATTTATCTGTGTGTCTCGCCTACTCATTTTTCTTCTTTTTTCGGACATTATTCCTTCGTTTTCTGTTCAATTCTCAGTAAATTCCATACCATCAGGATTTTCAATTAACCAAAGCTCTCTTCACATATATTTGATTTAGGTTTGGAGGTTTCTAAGGTATATGGAGCTTATTTGTGGTTTGTTTATAAGTTAGGTCTGATTTTGTCGAGCTTTTTGGAAACAATGATGGTGGGTTTGGATTCTGAAGGTATTTGGAGTTTGGGTTTTAATGAGTATGAGGAATTGTTGGATTTGGGGAATATGATTAGAAAGAGGTGTGGTCAAGTTTCGATTATTAATTATGGTGGTGTTGATTTCTTTTGATTCAGACGATTGTTGGTGAAGATTATTGTGTGATTTGAGGTTTGATTAGCGTAAGTTTATTGTGATATTTGATGGATTGTAGATACAACATATTATCTAATAATTAAAAACTACATATAATTAAGTTCGAAAAAAAAACCACAAATCGATTATTCAATTTGTTGTCAACTTTTGTTCGATTTTGTTTATATATTCAATTTGATGGCAGTACGTATTACTGATTTGGAAATTAAAGTTTGACTTTTTTTTGTAAATGTTTTGTTAACATTTTGTCAATTTTATTTGTCTACTACAAGTTGACCACAAGGTGACAACTAATAAAAAAATATAAAAAAATTTGACAGCGATACTTGTTACTGATTTAAGAGTTAGAGTTTCACTATTTATATTTTTTTAATTTTTTTGTTAACATTTTGTCAACTTGTTGTCAACTTTATTAGTCTACTACAACTTGACCATAAGGCGACAACTCAGAAAAATATACAAAAATTGACGGCGATACGTGTTATTGATTTGGAATTAGGGTTTCACTGTTTGGTTTCACTACAAGATTATGGTGATTTAGCGTCTAAAATTTAGTGACCACAAATTTTGGACGCAAAATTCACACAATTAGCGATCATGTGGTCACTAAAATTTTTAGCAACCACGTGGACGCTAAAGTGGTCATCAGGAGGAACAATGACGGGGAAATTTTGGCGCGAAGACCCGCCAATATTAGCGTCCACGTGGACGCTAATTTTGCGACCACATGGACGCTAAAAGAGGTCACCATTAACAGTGTGGCGGGAAAAAATTGCGCCAAAAAAATGAACGCATATTAGCGACCACGTGGATGCTGAAATGTAGCGACACGTGGACATTAATTTGGCGGGAAATTTTTCAACCAAATTTTCCTATAATATGGCTTCATATTTGGTTAAGTTTGTAGCTTAAAAATTTACTCCAATTTAAATTATATGTAGTTCGTGAAGAAGAATACGTTGGATCGGTTGTTGTTTGGAGAGCGTCTCTTATTTCAAAGGCTTAGCGGATATAACTGTAAGTGTTAATTTAATAAATATTTTATATATTTTTAAATATTATATTTCTTATTTAGTTTTATATTATTTGTTTAGGGGTAATTTTGAAGGATATTCATATTTATTAGGAGAAATGCGTGAGTGGATGTATGTACGTACTATTGAGGGATATTTAAATGATGAGTTTATTGCGGGCGTTGAACAATTCATGGAGTTCTCCATGTCGAATTACATTTTCAATGCAGTTAATTCGTCCTTACATTGTCCGTGTACAAGATGTAGGAATAAAAATTTTTTAAGTCCAGACAAAGTTAAAGAACATATTATTTATCGGGGGTTTGTAAGCAATTACTATTGGTGTAATGCACACAGAGAGACATAAGAAACATTTAATGTGTTATTGAGAGAGTCTGTTATTGAGAGAGTCTCGACAACATGTAGGTGGTAGTAGTAGTACTTATGATGTGAACCCGATAAATTATAATGTCGACGATGCTCCGACTTTTCAGACAGAACAATTTGGGATGAATATGGAATAGATAGTATACGATAGTTTTTGTGTTCGTCCCAATATGGATGTTGATTATAATCAGCAGCAAAATGAAGAAGAAGATGTTCCAAACATTCAGCGCATGCCGGAGCCCCTAAATTCGGAGGCTCAACGTATGTTCGATATGTTAGAATCTGCCAATAGGCCACTATGGCCTGGATGCGATATAAGTCAATTAGCGGTGGCGACAGACTTACTTAGTCTGAAATCTAAATTAAAAATAACAGAGCGGGGATATGACATGTTGTCAGATTATGCAAGACACATTTCTCATCCAAAGACAACGTTACCAGAGACATATTATGACACAGGAAAATTTGTTGAAGGATTGAGTTTACCGTACGAAGCAATTAATGCTTGCAAAAATAATTGCATGATTTATTGGGGTGTGAATGCAGAGAATGATTCTTGTCACATTTGTGGACATCCAAGATGGAATCAAGGGAAGGCTAAACCAGTTCCATATGTGCGAATGTTCTATTTGTCGATAACGAAGAGGTTGCATAGATTATTTGCTTCAAAATACACTGTTGGTCACATGCGATGACATGCAGAGCATGTTTAGGAAGAAGGAGTGATGAGACATTCTTCAGATGATGAAGCGTGGAAACATTTTAATCGTGTGCATGAAGATTTTGCAGAAGATTTTCGAAACGTGATGTTGGGCTTGTGCACAGATTGTTTCAATCCATTTGGAGCTTCTAGTCAGCAGTACTTGTTGGATCAAAGGTGATTAGCATTAAGTCCCTAACTTGGTTTTGATAATGTGAAACTTTTTAAAGTGATTAAGATTGGTTTTTCAGGTGAAAGATGCATTCTGGATACGATTAACATACGTTAGACTTGTTTGTAACGTATGTTATTCAAACAACTTCCCACCCTGCAGATGAATGACGTAGGCTGGAAAGAAGCAATCATATGTTAAAATTATTAACATACGTTAATAAGGAAAATAACGTACGTTAATTGTTCTCAAACTCTTGGCCAAACGCTTTTGTTTTGTTTTGAAATTGAACAAACAAGAGAACGAACAAGAGAACGATTTAGGTAACGTACGTTACTGGAGCTAAACATACGTTACAGACTCTGACACAACATTAAATGCATGGGCATTTCAAACTCAAACGACTAGTTTATGTGTCTAACGACCATAAACACAAGAGAGAGTATAAAAGATTGAAGATAACTGCTGGGAAGTTCTCTACAACACTAGAAACACAAAAGACTAACTTGTGAACAAAATTTAGAGTATTTGGCAAGTATTTGGTCAAAAACCAAAAGTTCAATATTTGAAGCTTGAGAGAAGCTATTTGTAATTAGTTAGAAGAGCTTGTGAGTGTCCATTTGTTGAGGATAGAAAGTGATCATTGTAATAGAGTTCTCACTTGTCTTGAAAGTGAATTTGTAAAAGAAAAATATTATTGGAAGTTTGCAAATCCTTAGTTGAGGTACTAAGGTAGTGGAGTAGGCAAGGTTGTGCTGAACCACTCTAAATTCTCGTGTTATTTTCTCTCCTTTAACTCTTTACTTTACAAATTCGCATTAATTCTGCAAGAACAAAGAAAAGGGCACGGTTCAAGATTGAACCCCTTTCTCTTAAATCCTACAATTGGTTTTAGAGTAGATTCTCTTGCTTGGAATAACGTCTGAAGAGTAATCGATCAAAGATGACATTGAACTTTGGAGGAAACAGAGAGAATGTTGGGTATGTTATGAATAGGCTTCCTTTCTTTGATGGTAGCAATTACATGATGTGAAAAAAGAGGATGATTATCTTCATCAAGGCTCAAGACATAGAAATTTGGAAGGTAATTGCAATCAGTCCAAGGATTCCAAGATCATCTAATGGAGAGATCAAGAGAGAAGATGAGTATAATGATGAGGATTGGAAGGATGAACAATTCAACTCTAAGGCAATGCAAATTCTTTATTGTGCATTGAATTCAGAAGACATAAATAGAGTGGCATCATATGACAATGCCAAAGAAATTTAGAAAATGCTAGAGGTCACACATGAGGGAACCACTCAAGTCAAGGAGACCGAGATCAATATTCTTCTATATGATTATGAGCACTTCACAAAGAAGGAAGGAGAAAGTATCACGGTAATGTTGGATAGATTTGACAAAATCACTAATGGATTAGCATGTTTCGGGAAGCCAATTCAAGAGAGTGATAGAGTGAAGAAGATTCTAAGGTCTCTTCTAAGAGCATGGAATGCTACGATTACCGCAATTATGGAGTCCAAGGACTTAAACAAGCTAGAGTTTAGTGCTTTGGTTGGATCATTGTTGAACTATGAGATAGTTCTCAAGTCTAGAGGAATCAAGATTAAAGGCAAGGAGAAAGACAAAAGTATAGCTCTTAAGGCATCTCAAGAGAAAAGTGATGAGGAACATAAAGACTTGGAGGAAGATGGATAAGTAGCTCTTTATGCAAAGAATATGAGGCGATACAAGACTCTTCTTAAGAGAAGAAGAAGAAGAGAACTAAAGAAAGAGCCAAAGGAAAACTTCAAGAGGAATACTTCCTCTACCTACAAGAAGAATGATGACACTTGCTACAATTGTAGACGAATTAGTCATCATCAAAAGGATTATAAGATGCCATCATCAAAGCTTCTACAAGAGAGGAACAAAGGAAAGGCTAAAGAAGCCTACATAGCAACATGGATCGATGAGGAGGATGATGGTGAAAGAAGAGGGGAGAACAACCTTGTACTTATGACCCTCGAATCATATTCTAGTGATGAGGAGAGTAAGGTATCTTTCCCAACTCATGATGATGAATTACTTGTTGCTTTTGAGAGTTTGAATGATGATTATGCTAAACTTGTCAAGCTAATAAGTTGCTTAAATCTAAGATTAGGATGCTTAAAATTGAAAATGAAGAGTTAATTGAAATAATGAGTAAAACTTGGCAAGGGAAGAGTTAATTGAAAGGAACTAAAGTTGATAATAGAGTATTTATGGCTAAAGGTAAAGGACCTAAAATAGAATGAGTACTAATCAAAAGCATATGATTCTTGTTTTGTAGGTGCATAGAAAGAAGAGGAGCATCTCAAGTATGTGGTACATTGATAGTGGATGCTCTAGACGTATGAGTGGTGACAAAAGTCTCTTTGCATCACTTGAACGAAAAGAAGACGACCATGTTACTTTTGGAGACAACAAGAAAGGTAAAATCATTGGTAAAGGTAAAGTGTGTAAGGAACCTTTGCCTACCATTGATAATGTGTTGACTGTTGATGGTTTAAAACATAAATTGCTTAGTTTCTCAATTATGTGACTTAGACTTTGAGGTTAAATTTGAATCAACTCATTGTGTTATGTCTAAAGAAGATAAAATAGCATTTATAGGTGTAAGACAAGACAATGTTTATGTTATTAATTTGCATTATGAGGCATCCTTTAATGAAAAATGTTTGGTGTCAATAGATGAAAATGCAAATTTATGGCTTAGAAGATTATGACATGCACCACTTCCTCTACTTTTTAAATTATCTAAAAATGAAGTAGTTAAAGGTCTTCCTAAAGTTAGATATATCAAAGATCATTTGTGTGAGCCTTGCATTAAAGCTAAGCATACTAGAGGATCTTTTAAACCTAAGAAAGAAATTTGTACTTCTAGAATTTTAGAACTTGTGCATATGGACTTAATAGGACCCTCTAGACATGTTAGCTTAGGAGGCAAGTGGTGTAGAATCTATTCATGTTAAATTTGATGATTTGATCTCACCTCTGAGAAAAGTAGTTTTTGTTGATGACTATGATCTAGGCAAAACTTTTAAGAAAGGTGAACAAGATGCTAAGGAAGTTACTCAAATTAAGGAACCTATCTAAGATGAGGTTAAAAAGGAAGGTGAAGCACTTATTCCACTTGAGAAGGATTGGGAACATGTTAAGGAACACCCAATGGATCAAATCATTGGAAAAGTAGAGGAAAGAGTTAAGACTAGAAGACGGTTACTTGAGTGGGAATGTCACATTCGTCTCAATGGTAGAGCCCAAGAACATCAAAGAAGCCTTGGAGGATGATAAATGGTGTATGGCCATGCAAGAGGAACTCAACCAATTCAAAAGATGCAATGTTTGGGAGTTAGTTCCTCTGCCCAAGGACAAGGCAATAATTGGAGTTAAGTGGGTTCATAAGATCAAGCATGACGAAGACAAAAATCCAATTAAGAATAAATCTAGGTTGGTGGCTCAAGGGTATAATCAAGAAGAAGGTTTAGACTATGAAGAGATGTTTGCACCAGTAGCAAGATTGGAAGTAATTCGACTATTATGTGCATATGCGGCTCACAAGAAAATCAAGTTATATCAAATGGAAGTCAAGAGCGCCTTCTTGAATGGAGTGATTCAAGAAGAGGTATATATTAAACAACTACCAGGGTTTGAAGACTAAGAATAGCTGGGTCACGTGTACAAGTTGAAAAGGCACTATATGGGTTAAAGCAAGAACCTAGAGCTTGGTATGAAAGGTTAACCTCTTTCCTAATCCATCATGGCTATGAAAGGGGCCATGTGGATAGCACTCTCTTTATTAAAAAGCTTAAAAATGATGTACTTATTTGCCAAATTTATGTAGATGATATTGTATTTGGTACTAGTAACCCCTCCATGAGTGAGAAATTTTGTTCTTTGATGAAAGGTGAATTTGAAATGAGCATGATAGAGGAGCTCACCTTCTTCCTTGGACTTGAAATAAAACAAAAAGAAGAGGGAATCTTCATTCACCAAACGAAATACACCAAGGAGTTGTTAAAGAAGTTCAAGCTTCAAGATTGTAAAGAAATCAAAACTCCGATGACATCTACATTAAAGCTTGATAAAAATGAGAATGGAAATTCGGTGGATGTAAAGCTCTATAGAGGTATGATCGGTTCACTCCTCTATTTAACGGCTTCTAGACCCAATATTATGTTTGCAACTTGTATGTATGCCAGGTTCCAATCTAATCCCAAAGAATCTCATTTGATTGCATGTAAAAGAATCTTCAGATACTTAATTGGAACTATAAGCTTAGGACTTTGGTATCCTTCTTGCTTGGATTTTAACCTTGTTGCTTATAGTGATGCAGACCATTGTGAATGCAAATTGGATAGGAAAAGTACTAGTGGGTCATGTCATTTTATAGGATCTTGCCTAATCTCATGGAGTAGTAAGAAACAAACTAGTGTAGCTATATCCACGGTCGAATTGGAATATGTATCCACGGGAAGTGCTTGTGCTCAAGTTTTATGGATAAAATACCAATTAGAAGATTATGACTTATAACTTAAAAAGATTCCCATAATGTGTGATAACACTAGTGCAATCAACCTTAGCAAAAATCCAATAATGCATAGTAGAACTAAATATATTGAGATAAGACCTCACTTTCTAAGAGATCATGTTCAAAAGAATAATATAAGCCTAGTGTTTGTTAAAACAAATGACCAATTAGCGGATATCTTCACTAAACCTTTAGATAAAATAACTTTTGATTTAATAAGGTTTAGGCTAGGAATGTGTGATTTAAATGAAGTTTAAATTGATTTTTAATGATGTGATGTTGATTTGTATTATTGGTTTATAATTTGGTTATTCATGGTGCATAATAGTTTGAATTTGATCATAGATTTGATTTGTTAAAGTTGATGATTAATTAATGTTAATTGGTTTTCAATTGATGGAATAGTATGGTGTGATATGATTTTGAGGTTAATTTTACTTGCTTGATGTTGATAGGAATTGATTTTGATAGATATTGAATGTTTTATGGTGTCTCATGATTGATGTTGATTTGATAAGATGTAATGTTTTTGATATGGTTTTAAGTTGATTTTGGAGGTTTGATGGTGTTATGTGTTGATGTGGGTGTTCTTAAGTGGTTTGTTTGATGATCAGATATTAATCTTGAATTGTTGATGATTATTATGGAATGTATGTAATTGTGCAAATTTGTGTTAAACTTACAGTTTTTGGCATATTTATGACACAATCCTATATTAATATGGTCACGGGATTAACAGAATATGGTCAAAAGGTAAGCAAAAATCGTCGGGATGATAGTTGCTGCAGCTGTGAGAAAATAACGAATGTTTGGGAATAAGAATAACGTACGTTATTTTGGAAATGCAGACAACAAGAATAACGTATGTCAAGACCAACTTTGTCCTATGTTAATTAAAAAATTAACGTACGTTATTGCTTCCCAGAACATTTAAAATGACAACAAAAGACCACTCTGCTCACTTCCCTCTCTCTCACAACACGCAAAGCTCTCAGGTCTCTTAACCAAAATCTCAAAAACTCAACATTTCAGCTCTATATTAGTTCCAAAACACTCCAAGATCATTCCTAACAAAAACCCAAACATTAAACATGATAAAAAACACTAAGATCCATCACATTCTCGAAATTTCTTCCAAAATCTAAATTTCAGAATCTTCAAATGGGGCCAAAACGAACAACAACACGGACAAAAGAGGTGAGGGAAGCACTTCTAGACCTCAACCGGACTACGACGACACTCGGTTTGTAAGTAAACAAGCCGAAACTTACTTTGAAAATGTTTTGCTTCGAGAAAATTTGGTTGAAAGCTTGTTTTTTAGCTTTAGTTCATTGAGTTCTGTGGGATTGGAGTTAGAACCCACATTTAGAAGAGTGCAAATTAGTTCTTTTATGACTCGTACATTTGATGTCTATGAGAATATTGTTAGAGAATTTTATGCAAATTTGAGTCACTCGATTGACGATTTTGGAGAATTGGTTATTAGCTCTCGTGTGAATAAGATTGATATAGAGTATACTGAGAGTAATTTACACACTTGGTTTGATTTGAAGCAAATTGGTTACAATTGTTTAGGTAATTTTGAGTATAAAGAGGAGGAGACTGCGGAGAATTTGAGGGATCCTGATATTGTGTTAGGAAGCAATAAAAATAAGGCCACTGCGATCAGTTAGATTAAATTGTAGTCTAGGCTTGCTGGAGGTCTGAGAGAGTTGGATTGCAACTCTTTTGGAGTATATATGAGGATGGTTCATAGCACTCTAACTCGGGCTATTACACCCAAGGTACACACACAGAGCATTCTTAGGGGGATAGACCTTAAGGTGATGCATCACGTCCTGAGAGGAAATTATGTGAACTTATACTTTATTGTTATGACTTATATGATTAGTAAAGCAGAGCAGATATTCAAAGACAGTTACAGGACGCAGTCTAGAGAAAGGAGAGCTGAGATTCCTTTTGGATCTATTCTGACACATATATTTGAGGAGTGTAGAGTTGATTTGAATGGATTATGAGGAGCCAAGGTCGACAACAATTAGATTGTCAGGGATTCCTATCTGAGGACCATGAGATATTATAAGACTCTGGACGAGGGATGGATATTCTATCGATACATAGCTAATGGGACTACTCTACACGATGGTTCTAGGTACAACAATTAGTGTAGTCCCTCCCCCTGCTAGGCCAGAGGTTTCCTATAATGTAGCAGGACCCTCCACTGCTGTTCCAGCACGTTTTGTTGGACCTTCCACTTTTGCACCTCCACCCTCAGGTCCTACTTCTGGCTATGCACCTCTAGATCCTGCTATTCTTGACCGTCTCACTGCTTTGGAGGGTGGCATGTCGACTTTGGAGCATGACATGTCAACCTTGGAGAGGGGCCTAACCTATGTGACTAAGATGGTAAAGAAGATAGCAGATAAGCTTGCCTGCACATCGGATGAGGGCACTAGAGTAGTTTCCCCAGCACCGACACTGTAACACTTGAAAATTTTGATAAATATAATAGATTTTAATAAATATACGAAAATATACATAATTTTTTTGCGAATTAAATTAAATAATAATTTGGTGGAAGGGATGAGAGTTAGTGGGAAAATAAAAATTGGAGGCTGTTAGGTCAACCAGGAAAGAGAAACACGAAGGAACGGTGAATCAATAGTAACTGGGGCTAAAATCGTCCAAAACCAAACCTTATATATACAACCTTTGTTCCTCTCTCTCTACACTTCACCATACACCTTCCCCCTCTTCCTTACCATCTCTTAAAGCCGAAAAAACCCTAGGAATCGTTTTCCTCGTGAAAATCTTACCATTTGGGAGTTTTGGAATCGATCGAGGATCGAAATTTGGTAAGAATTTCTTATATGAATTGTGAATCCCGTTTTTGAATCTAACCCTAATTTTCCGGTCATAAATTTCTTTCGTTTAAGCTCCGATTTGAGCAAATAATGGCTCGTTAGAAAGCTTAACATGTGTACTATCCGTTGGTAACTCTTTTTACTGTTTAAATGTGTTTTAGGTATCCAAAATTGAGGTTCAAAAGCCATATGTGAATAGTGACAGGTTTGGGTTTCTTAACCCGAGGTTTATTTTCGAGTTCTGTTGTTTAGGTAAGATTCTTCGGACCCTATTGAGGTTGTTTTGATCATCAATTTAATTGGGTATCAATTGATGAGGGAGATTGTAATACGGGTAGGAAAATGTTTAGGGTTTTGGAACGAAGATTATAGGAAATTGGGTTTAATGATGGTGTTGGATGGTAGAAATCATAAAAACGTACAGTAATAAATGTGTTAGGAATATTAATGGTGGTTGGTGGAAAGAGGGGAAAAGGAATTAGGTTAAGGTAGTTGAAAGACATTAATGGGAGGAAGAAGAAATATAGTGAAAAGGGAGTAGTTAAGTGTATAAGTATATAGGCATTGTTGATTTATCGTCTTTGCATAGTGTCATGTATATATAATTAATGTAAAATTATAATTTGAATAATAGGAGGTCAAAATCACGTTGAGGGAGGTTCCTAGCCGGAGCGTTAGACGTTGCTTGCCAGGTAAGCAACATGAATGCAACATTCCTCGTTTGTGTGTTTGCGAAATGTCTGAATTGATCGTTATATCATATGATGATTATATATGTTCCTTGTGTGGTTGTTGTGGAATATGCATAATGTGTTGTTAATGCTCATTGCTGGCATGATTGATGATGATATACCTAACGTGATGGTTAGGTATAGCGTTTGTGTGACTTGTATGAGAGTGATGTGAATGTTGCAATTTGATGTGTCATATGTGATGGAAGGAGTTGTATTCTCATATTGTTGGATATGATTGATGATTTGGTGAATTCATGTTGGATATGGCATGATTTGAATATGATATTGATGCATGACTTGGTCATATGAGATTTTCCATGACATTCATGCATATGAGTATTAAGTGGAAAGAATGAATGTAAATGATAGCTCTTAGTGAGCAATGAATTTGAGGGAGTGGTTATGGATCTTGGGAGCGTAAATTTGCGGTAGTATATAAAACATACTTTATTGCGGCACAGTGGAAGTCTCGGTTCACTTTTTAGTGTTCGAGTGTGTTAGGCCAAGTAAGGGCATAAAAATCTATGGTCCATAGTAATTTATAACTTCATACTCCCGGCCAACGAGGCCCGTTTGCAATTATCAAAAAGAAATGTCCAAGTAAGGGCATAAATTGAGAAAAAGAGTCTAAAATCACGCATGTTGCATTGTAACGCATTAGAGGACATTCATTCAAAATCATTTAGACGTACTAATTGGAATTGTATGAATGTTTGCATAGATGTTGGGATTGATTGTGTGTGAGTGGGAAAAGGGATGCCATACTTTGAGAATTAGATGATGAAGTTATCATGTTTGTGAAATGAGACATGAATGTATGTGTGTGTGTATCCATTTCTATATTCTTATGTGAATTATGATTGGAAATATATTAGGTTTGCCAAGTGTTGATTGATGATACATGATTAAATGATCATGGATTGATTGTATGTAATTATATGTGTAGTTAGGTGATTTGTGTTGGTTGAGGATTTGATTTGGAATGTTATATGGTGTTAGGAAAGGTTTGGAATTTGAATGGTATTTTTTGTTGAGTTTTAGGCAGGAAAACGGAGATCCAAACGTGGTGGCAGCTAAGTACACGCAGTCGCCGTGACCACGCGTACTTCAGCCACGACCATACGTTTGTGTGTACCTAAACTATGTGTGGTGGCAGCGACAACGCGTACTCGGCCACCACTGCGAATAGTTCAGGCTGATCATGCGTGGATCGCTGAGTTTCGGTTTTTGAGAAATGCTTATGTATGGATATTATTTTGAATGAGATTCCGTTTGAGTATCTATTTGTCATATGGTTTCTGACGTTGTGAAATTGACTGTGGTGTTGTGTTTGCTATGGATTAATTATGAATTATTGAATGTAATGTGGAATGTCGTCCATTTGGTAAGTGTTGCTTGCTGAGTTTCACGACTCACTGCGTTTTACGCCTGCCGTGTGGGCAGGGACTTGAGGGGAAATTCATTTTCATACGAGAAGGGTAGAGACTACTTGAATCTGACGCTGACTTCAGAGTTTGAGGAACCAAGGTGGGCTGTGCACGGAGATTGGTTTTGATTTGAAATAGTGCATATCTTTTTGGTGTATGGTTATAATTGAAATGGAATTGAGTCGATTTCCTTTTCTCTTATAACCTCAAATATTTTGAACCTTGGTTAGAATTTAAAAACAATCCTTCTCAAATATTGTAAAGATATATTTCTATTAATGAATGTATTTTTATTTCCTTTCAAATTTGTGTTCATTACTTATTATTTTCAAACAATATGACGTCCAAATTTGATTATCATCTGGTAAGAAATAATATAACAACATAAGATGATAGTTGAATTTGGGTGTCACAGACACGCATACTTACCGTAGAGGAGTCCATTCCCTCCATTAGGGGCGAGGAGCAGGTTGGTGAGTCTTTGCATGCCCCTGCCGGTGCTACATCTCTGCGAGATTTCTCTCGCTCTACTTACCGCTATCGTCGTACTCCTTCCACATGATCATATTCTCTATCCAGACCGACATTTCATCGTGTTTTGCATCTATCTTATTGTATGTGTGTCTTGTTAGTAACTTGTTATAATTATTATTATGTATTGTTATTTACTTTTATGTATCTTTCTTTAGGACATGGACTCATTGTTTCTTGATTCGTGTTATGTAATACCATGTTATTTGTCATTTCATGTTTTACATGTGTGGCTTATGCACTTTAAGTGTTTAATTATTGGTGAAATGGGGAGTCATCGCTTTAGGGGGAGTTGCATTTTCTACTTTATGCTAATGACAAATAAGGGGAGAACATGGACTAAAAGGGTAATTTGAACGAACTTCAATTTAACATGCTAAAAAGAGTAAATTGATTGTTAACAAGAATGCATTGATCCTTATTTGTGATTGTGCTTATTTTATGGATAGTATGTTACATATTTTGTGCTTTAAAAACTAACATGGACACAAGACTTTAAGGTCTTGATCAAATCCAATATTTGTTTTGGTTGTTCAAATGTTTTCCCAATCTTGTATCTTCTTTAGAAGTTTTGTCATTATAAAAAAAGGAGAGATTGTTGGATCAAAGGTTATCAAAATTAAGTCCCTAACTTGATTTGATAATATGAAACTCTCTAAAGTGATTAAGATTGGTTTTTCAGGTGAAAGATGCATTCTGGATACGATTAACGTACGTTAGACTTGATTGTAACATACATTATTCAAACAGGTTCCCACCCTGCGGATGAATAACGTATGCTGGAAAGAGGCAATCATACGTTAAAACTATTAACGTACGTTAATTAGGAAAATAACGTACGTTAAATGTTCTCGGACTCTTGGCCAAACGCTTATGTTTTGTTTTGAAAAGAGACAAACAAGAGAACGATTTAGGTAACGTACGTTACTGGAGCTAAACATACGTTACAGACTCTGACACAGCATTAAATGCAGGGCATTTCAAACTCAAATGGTTAGTTTATGTGTCTAACGACCACAAACACAAGAGAGAGGTATAAAATACTGAAGATAACTGCTGGGAAGCTCTCTACAACACTAGAAACACAAAAGACTAACTTGTGAACAAAATTTAGAGTATTTGTCAAGCATTTGGTCAAAAACCAAAAGTTCAATATTTGAAGCTTGAGAGAAGCTATTTGTAATTGGTTAAAAGAACTTGTGAGTGTCCATTTGTTGAGGATAGAAAGTAATCATTGTAATAGAGTTCTCACTTATCTTGAAAGTGAATTTGTAAAAGAAAAATATGAATGGAAGTTTGCAAATCCTTAGTAGAAGTACTAAGGTAGTGGAGTAGGCAAGGTGCCGAACCACTCTAAATTCTCTTGTTATTTTCTATCGTTCAACTCTTTACTTTATAAATTCGCATTAATTCTGTAAGAACAAAGAAAAGGGCACAGTTCAAGATTCAATCCCCTTCCCTTGAATCCTATAATTGGTATCAGAGCGGGTTCTCTTGCTTGGACTAACATCCGAAGAGGAATCGATCAAAGATGGCATTGACCTTTGGAGGTAACAGAGAGAATGTTGGGTATGCTATGAATAGGCCTGCGTTCTTTGATGGTAGCAATTACATGATGTGTAAAAAGAGGATGATGATCTTCATCAAGGCTCAAGACATAGAAATTTGGAAGGTAATTGCAATTGGTCCAAGGATTCCAAGGTCATCCAATGGAGAGATCAAGAGAGAAGAGGAGTATAATGATGAGGATTGGAAGGATGAACAATCCAACTCTAAGGCAATGCAAATTCTTTATTGTGCATTGAATCCAGAAGACTTAAATAGAGTGGCATCATATGACAATGCCAAAGAAATTTGGAAGATACTAGAGGTCACACATAAGGGAACCACTCAAGTCAAGGAGAACAAGATCTATATGCTCCTACATGATTATGAGCTCTTCACAAAGAAGGAAGGAGAAAGTTTCACTGTAGTGTTGGATAGATTTTTTGAAATCAATAATGGATTAGCATATTTCAGGAAGCCAATTCAAGAGAGTGAAAAAGTGAAGAAGATTCTAAGGTCTCTTCTAAGAGAATGGGATGCTACAATTACCGCAATTATGGAGTCCAAGGACTTGAACAAGCTAGAGTCTCTAGAGGACTCAAGATTAAAGGCAAGGAGAAAGACAAAGGTATAACTCTTAAGGCATCTCTAGAGGAAAGTAATGAGGAGCAAGGAGACTTGGAGGAAGATGAAGAAGTAGCTCTTTATGCCAAAAATATGAGACGATATAAGACTCTTCTTAAGAGAAGAAGAAGAGAATTAAAGAAAGAGTCAAAGGAAAACTTGAATCGGAATACTTCCTCTACCTACAAGAAGAATGATGACACTTGCTACAATTGTGGACCAATTGGTCATCATCAAAAGGATTGTAGGATGCCATCATCAAAGCTCCCATATGAGAGGAACAAGGGAAAGGCTAAAAAAGCCTACATAGCAACATGGAGCGATGAGGAGGATTATGCTGCAGAGGATCATAACGCACAAGTGATCAGAGATTCTGTGGAGCTCAAATTTTTAAAATAATAACCCAATTTTTATTGAATATCATAAAATAAATAAGAGGAGTGAGAGAAATAAATACATTTATTTATAAAACAATCCTCTGAGCCCAAAATAGTTTATACACACATACAGAAGCTAATTCTATTTGAAAATCAATTCAAACTACATATAAACATAGTATACATAGAAATTCAAAAGCTGAAATACAAAATCCATAGAGTCGGACTGTAAATGAATATCGCTCAAAATCTCTGATCACCATAATCCGCTCTAAGTGCAGCTACCTACGATCTACACAATATTTAAACATTCAAAAGGGTGAGTATACAAATATACTCAGTAATTGGAACTCAGAATATTAAATAAATGAAGTGCAGGGGATTAACACGAGATCGTGTCGGATGAACACGAGCGTGCTCATGTCAACTTCCCAGTTGGCATGTCATGCCAATTTCAACACGAGTCATGCTCGATGGATAATTTTCCAGGTAACACGATCGTGCCACCTTTGAGCACGAGGACATATTTATAACGCATCCCAGATTAATCTAGCAGCACGGTGCATGCTGGTCAGTACGTGGGCATTCTGAGCTTCTGTTTTGTCATTTCAATTTCTATTTTCATGTTCTTTGAGTATTCATTAGGTGCTTTAAGTCATATACTTTCTCAGTGTATTATACACAACTTATGTACACTTAAAATCAGCATCCAACTCATCTAAGGGTTAAATCATAGCAAAGCACAAAAATACTCAAATAAGCATACCACACCCTACACACATGAAATCCCATCATGTACACTTCCAATTAAACATGCCAGCATTCATATTTAGTAAACAAGAATCCAACATGTTACAATGAATGCCAAACTCAGATGTATGCATATGAATGCCATGCAACACATACAATAATGTTGAATGCCCAGGGCTTACATCAATTTAATCATCGGCATCTCACCGGAATCGACATCTAACCGGCATTGAGAATCTCTCTCGGCATCATGAATCTCACGTGGAATATGATTGGCATCTCACTGACATCGATAATCTCTCTCGGCATTGCGAATCTCACGCGGAATAATCACGGGTGTTAGTGTAAGCCCTAGACCAATACATTGTTTGTAACTTTTATTATTGATTAATAAAATTATGAGGCATTATTTTATCATATCATGTATTGACCCATGGTATGTGTTTGATAAAATATCCAAGAATGTTAATTAAGCGCTTGAGGTATCAAGGTTGAGGACCTTGATACTAGAACCTGGAAGTTATGAGATTAACATTCTAAATATCCCTAGTCAATTGTTTTTATAAGAATAGAAATGAATTAAGACTAGTATGTACTTTGTAGATGATCATGTTCTACAGGTCATAGATATTTGGGATATCTACCAAAGTGCATAGGTATAATGTAGAGCACTATACTTGAAGAGTGATCACTATTTGCAATGTCAAATATTATCCTTAGAGTCTGTGTCTCTTGTTGTGATTTTTAGTGTACTTTGACATACGCCTAATATGGCTGTAAAAGGTTGACAAGTATGGGTATGATTGGGTATGCTATGAATCATAAGTAAGATCAGGAGTGAAGTGAAGGGATTGACCCTCTCAATAAGAGAAGATACCACTGGCCGCTTGATATACAAGATTGGAAAGAGTGTGGCCACACCCAAATGAAATGATTAAGTCATTTATTCGAACTTATCAAATTTTTCATAGAGATTAAGAAAAGTGATTTAGCTTTAAATAAGGGTGTTAGCGATATGCCTTATGCTAAATCAAGATATCGAAGGTCAAGAGATTTATTTGAATTGTAATAGGGCTGCTAACACCGCTCGTCAGCTATTTAATTCAGGGTGATCATAGTGTCTTACTAGAGACCGCCTATGATTTATGAGTTATTAAACTCATTGCCTTTATTAAATAGTCCTACAAATCGCACATAGATGACAAAAAACCTAAAAGCGTAATTTCGGTATTTCACCTTAGGTCAAAATTTGGCTATTGGGCCAGATTGGGCATTTGCGCCAATTTTGGTAATTAGGCCCAATATGGATGAAAAATAATATTTCTTACATGATTTTAAGACAGATTATTTATTAAATATGATGTCTTAAGTGAAAATATGTAAGAAATAAAGAGAGAAAATTTAAGAAGCATGTCTTAAATTAAGACATGATTCATGTAGGATAAATTAAAAGAATGAAATCTTTTAATTATCTACATTTAATACACGGCAATGAGGGCGTTTTTAAAGAGTATTTTAAATTTTAAAAGTCTTAACAAAGTCCTAATGGAATTAGGATTGTTAACTATTTTGAATAACCAAAACTCTTATCTTTAAAAAGCTAAAAAGCCTAGTTTCAAATCATAAACCCATTCTTAAACATTCAGAACTCAGAGAAACACACGTGATCAGGATCGACTACGTGTGGTGGTAGGCAACTACGCGTTGTCGCTACCACACCGCGTAGTTCCGGTGCTAACAAACGCGCGGTCATAGCAAAGTACGCGTGATTGTGGTGAGCGCGCGTACTTTACTGCCAGCACGCGTAGATCTCTGGTTTCCTAGTAAAACTCAGGAACAATACTACACATTTACTACCAAAATTTTCCTACCACAATTTATCATTTCAATTCAATCATCAGCCAACAAAATTCATTTTAACTGCACATATAATCACATGTAACCAACCTATAATCATATAACCACCTTTCAACATACCATCTCATTGTAAAACTATTTCATTCCCAAACACATTCACTCACAACTTCCATAAGAACATAGAAAATGTTTACACTCATATCTACATATCATGGTTTCCACTACATTCACAATTCATATCATAATTCACAAGCATAACAAGCTCATCATTCTCATAAAATACCACTCATTGCATCAATTCCTCCATTCAAGCAACCAATCTAGTCGTTCAAGAACATACTTATGTAGTCACTATAGATGCGACATAATGAATGCGAATGCATGACCCCTAATGCATCTCTTAATGTGATTACTCATGATCCCAGACTTTAATTTCAATCTACACCCTTTCTTGGCTATTATTATTAACATTTGCAAACGGGCCTCGTCAGTCGAGAGTATTGGTTATAAAGAACTATGGACCATAGATTTTACACCCTTACTTGTCCTTAATTTTTCCCTTACTTGACCTGGCACGCCCGAACACTTTTAAGTGTACCGAGTCTTTCCACTGTGCCATGATATAGTATGTGATATATACTAACCGTAATTACGCTCCCAAGATCCATAACCACTCCCTCATTTTATATGCTCACTAAGAGCCCCCATATGCATGAATGTCATATGCACAAACCATATAACCAAATCATGCAATTCATGCCATGTTATAACATCAAATGTGAAATTCAATCACAACACTCTCAACACAACACCCATTCATTAATCATAGTCAACGAGCATAAGCACACTAGCATTCATCAAATTCATTCCCTCTTCAACC
>CANYCX010286002.1:0-14322 GCA_948193385.1 Breynia disticha f. nivosa
AGAAGTACTTAGTAAGAATTAGGATTATTCCTAATGCTTAATAAAGTGAATACATATGCTCAACTTACTTTATTAAGTGTGTTGTACTTACTGAGTATATATCCGTATATACTCATGTTGCTATATTCAAACCTTTTTAGGTGAGGGCTTGCATTCATTTAAGCAGATCGTGAAGTGGGATCAAGTATCGATAGGATGACTTAAAAAAAAAAACTATGATTTTGTATATGATGTAAATGATTTTATTTATGTATATTTTATAACACTAGTGTAAACTTCCGCTTGCGTTTCATATTTATAAATGGGCCAAAGCTGGTGTTATAGTTTTACAAATTGTATTATTTGTACATTATATATCATTTTTATAAAATGATTTATTAACTTGCTGGTTATCATCAAAATATTAGATTTTATTATATGTTATGGAATTTATTTTTCAGTGTCACATTTAGTTACATCAGGTAAAACCATTCGCAACCGATTCGACAGAGTCTTTGCTAACACCTTATAAATCACATTGCATAAAGCAATTGGTCGTAGGTCTTTCATTGTAGTTGGTCGGTTCTTCTTTGGCAATAACACCAGATTGGTATTGTTGAGTCCCGCTGGTAAACTCACTTCTCTTAGCCATTTCATACACGCAGTCAGTACATCTTGTCCCACAATAGGCCAAAACTTCTGATAGAATGTTGGGTTATAGTCAAGTCGGGTTTTAAACCTTGTCATGAACATACTCATTTAGTTCATAATATATATGTGACAAAACTAGTAATTTATTTTATAGCTTATAGTCTTACTCTTATAAATATATAGTTTGTGAAATATTGATTCAAATAATAAAATAGATACATATTGTACCTTGTGTATAGTTAATAATATATCCCATAACTTGTAAAGTTATAGTCGTATGCATATATTATTTTGAATGTTCTAAATTATTTTTAAATCTATCAAATAAAAAAATAGGTACTTGTTGTATTTAATGTATAATTAATATTTTGTCTTGAAACTTATAGAAGAACAAATTTAATGTTCAAGTCTATCTATGAATATTGTCTTATGATTTAGTTGATCCGTGTTCAAAATATTTTTTATATAAATGTTAGTATTTTAGATGACTAAAATATTTTAATTTTTTTACTCGAGCTTATAAATAAACCTTCGTTTTTAAATATTACTAGTAATTTTTTTGTTAGATTAATGAATGACTTTTTAGTTAATAAACGAGTTGTGGTTCATGATCATATTATGTTTGTAAACAAGTTCGTTAAAACTCGTGAAATAGTCATTTACTAAATTCGTTTAGGAGGTTCGTTTTAGACTCGTAGATAGACTCATTAACTCGCAAGACTTAAATGAGTCGAGTATGAAAAAGAATTTCAGCTCAATAAAAAAATCGGTTCAAACTCAAACTCGTAAAATTTAAACGAATCGAATTTAAACAATCTAAAACTCAAATCGACTCCCAGCTCGATCACATCTCTAGTTACGTGTGGTGTATGCAGACCAAAACGCACGATAGTTGGAGGAAAAAGTTGATGGCTGGAAGAAATGATACCAATACCCAAATCCGGTTATTCTGGATCCGTGTGATCTGCAATTTATTCTTGCCTCCATTTTTTTCCTTCATCAGAAGCGGAATCCGGTTCAAAGCCATTCTCTCTTATGGACTTTCCTCGAGTGATTCAAAGTAAATTTTAGCTGTTAAGCTTATGAAGATTCATTCTTTCGAATTTTGTTTCCTATTTATTCATTTATCTACCTTATCAATAGGCACAGATATAAAGAATGCAAAAAAGAAAATATAAAAATGGCGGAGAATGGGCGTGACAGGCATGACAGTGCAGTAACACTAGCAACATGACTTGTCCTTTCCCCCGGTTTCCGTTATTCCACATCAACCAAAATCAACGCCTTCTTAAAGCAGTGGACGAATCAGATTAAAGCATCTAAAATTTGAACGTCTTGGGTTAAATCCTGAAAACCAACGCTCTATATTTAAAAACGCTCTCGTTTCGTAACTCGAATCGCTCTACTTACAAGAAACACATCTCTCTATTTTCTCAACATTTTCTTTTCTTGTTTGTTTGGAAATTAAAAATGGCAGACCACGAAGAAAAACATGAATCTATGCTGGATAAGATCCGCGGTCACGATTCTTCCTCTGATTCTGATGATGACAAGCTTGAAGCTGTTAAATCTAAGATTTACCGTATTTTCGGGAGAGAAAAACCTGTTCATAAGGTTTTTGGCGGTGGAAAATGTAATTATGCCTATTACTCTGACTTTTCTGAGATTATATAAATATTTGTATGTTTTCATGAGTGTGGTGGGTTTGTTCGGATTTGATTATGAATTTATGAACGGCAATGATTGTTTGATTAGCATGAGTTCTTTGTCTGGAGCTTTAATTAATGTTACTGTTACATCGATAGGCAGACAATTGTAATTTTTTCCCATTTAGCGAAAGTTGGTGTTCAATATCTGAATAATTTGATTCTCATTATTGTTCTTTCATATTATGTATGAATATTTCCGTTGTTTGATGGTTGCGATTTTTTGTCTGATCATTGTTAGGGAAGGTGATAATATGGTCAATGGTAAACATATGGAATCATTTTAGCCCCATGCGAAATTCTGCGTTGTTGTTTCATGATTTACCTTCGAAGTTAGTTTCGATTAATGTATTGAGAATCACTTTTTTTAAAACATGTTTTGTTGCAGCTGCTGATCTTTTTCTATGGAGGAATAAGAAAATTTCTGCGAGTGTTGTCGGAGTTGCAACTGCAATATGGATTCTCTTCGAATTGCTCGAGTACCATTTGCTCACTTTGATTTGCCATATATCTATTCTTTCTCTGGCTATTCTGTTCCTCTGGTCCAATGTATCCACTTTTATCAACAAGTAAGCTATTTGTTGTATGAACTAATTGTTGGAGTATGTTACCTGTTCTCAGATGATTCAATTTACGTATATTATATCTGTTCTCAGGTCACCACCACAAATTCCTGAAGTTGCGATTCCTGAAAGATATTTTCGTGACTTTGCTACTGCATTGACAATTGAAATTAACCTAGCATTGTCAGTGTTCCGTGACATTGCGGCCGGAAAAGAGTTAAAACAGTTCCTTATTGTAAGTTCCTTATGGTGTGTTGGCTTTTCTGTCTTCTATTCCTGCCCTGCAGCTAAGATTGTTTGTGTTGCTATCCATGGTCTTGCAATATATTTTACCTATGCAATATCTTATGAATTGAATTGCAAATGCCACGGTACATCTTATAGATTCTACTGGGTCAGTCGCTATAGTTGATTTGCCTACTCGTGTTTGTCAGGTAATTGCTGGACTGTGGGTTTTGTCACTAGTTGGGAATTCTTGCAACTTCTTGACTTTGGTCTACATATGTAAGATATCTTGTTTCTTATTGCTCTCCTTAGATGTAAAATGCAACTGCATTGGCAATGTATAACAAGTCCTTTCCTTGTAACAGTGTTTGTCACGCTGCATACTGTGCCGGTGATTTATGAGAAATACGAGGACGAGATTGATTCGTTTGCAGAGAAAGCGATGATTGAGATCAAGAAGCAGTATTCGGTGTTTGATGCAAAGTTTTTGAGTAAAATCCCAAATGGTCCATTAAAGGAGAAGAAGAAAGATTAGAGATGCCATTTTAGCAATTACTATTAATCATATGAACCACCATCTCATTTATGAAGATGGTATTGTGACTTGGATGTTTTATAAACCCTGATTCTGGGCTGTTTTAATGCCCTTAAATGGAAGTAAGATTTAGTGTTACGGGATCCTATTTTTATAGAAGAAACTCTTGGAATTTGAATGATTCATTGTTTGCTGCTATGATCATCTTATGTATTCATAGATTCGCAAATTATCACAAAACAAATAAATATTAATCAATTTGTAACTTTTTCTGGCATGTGTTCTTATTCGTTGTGTTGAAATATTAATTCAAGTGTTCAAAGAAAAATGCTAAATGCGAGTACGTAACATGTAATGGCAGCACAAGTCCAGGGGAAATTGCTAGTCCTCAAGGCAAGATTACACGATTCACTATCACTTTCTACCCAGCAAGATTACAAAGAACAAAGTTAGGATTTAGTTTGGTGGCATGATTTGTGCCCAGTAAAATCGAAAAATAGTTTGAACAATCTTCTTCTTCCGATTCATTATCACTTTCTGCCCACGAAAATGAAACGTATACTAATTTTCACAATGCATAATGTACAAAAGCTGCAGTGCGAGAATATTTGTTCTTGGCAACTAAATATATATCAGTATAAATATTTGATTCTGCCAAATTCTGCAACTTTTCCGAAACAATAATTACAAGTACCAGAATGTTGGTAGCAATGGCCTAACAATCATTGTAAATCTTTTCAATTGCATCATTTACAATTTCCTGACATAGAATTTCAATATATAATGCTTCCTGGGATAACTTTTCCCAGCATTTCTGAAATCTGATGCCAAACTCATGATTGGCCAAAAACACTGTTCATGTATGTAAGAGGTTACTCCAGTTTACAAGCCTAAAGGAAGTAAGTTAGCTGTTGCTTCTTCCTAGAACCTCCTTCTCCATACAAATCATTCCATTGCTTTAGCTTATTCATTACTGAACCTTCTGAAGCAAAGCTTGCGGCCACCTGCGTTTCAGAAGGAAGTAATCATTAGAAACTTATCCGAATGGATTACCTGATTCTAAATGAAGGTTAGGAAAAGCACTTCAAGAAGGGATCGTGTAAGATTTTACCTGATTTCTTGCCTGTCTCATATCTTCCATGTTCAATGGCCGAAGAGAGATTACTTTCTCCTCTTCCTCTTGTTTTGTAGCTGATGACTCTTCAGAATTTGTACCTTCTTCAGCTTTCTTCTTCTTTTCCTGATGATAACATTGCCAAGTTCATGAAAATAGTTAAAAGAAAGATACAGTTCGGCGATATGCTTCAGCCCAAAAGATTTTAGAGAAAAGTAGAATCATATTTCACATGATGGAGAAGCTCACTTTATCTTTCAATCTCTCTTCCTGTATGAGCTCTCTAACAGGTCGATAGGCTGCTGTCACACACAAGTTCTGATTACAGCAATAAATGCCCAAGTTAATGACTGTTCATGTAGAATTGCTTTGGTGTATGCAAAGAAGAACACAGAAAACAGAACAGAAGTACAAACCTTGAGATCACTTCCACTATATCCTTCTGTCATGGTGGCAAGCTCCTTGAAATCTAGATCTGCTGTTTTCTCTTTAGCTAAAAGAGTTTTTAAGATCATTTCTCTGTTCTCAGCCGATGGAAGACCAACCATAATCCTGCACATCCCAGGAAATGTATTGAAGCAGTTAAAATATTCTTTCAAAAAAATTCTGATTAGAAAAATACGAAAGGAACATACCTGCGCTCAAACCGCCTAATGATGGCTTCATCGAGGTCAAATGGTCTGTTGGTTGCAGCAAGAACAAGAATACGCTCGCCAGTTTTTGTCAATAATCCATCCCAATGTGTCATGAACTCGTTCTTAATCTTCCTCATGGCCTCATGCTCACCAACCCTGGTTCGCTGTCCAAGCATACTATCAACCTCATCCACAAATATTATAGTTGGCGAGACTTTGGCCGCAAGTGAGAATAGAGCTCGAACATTCTTTTCATCTTCGCCAAACCATTTTGAAGTGATGGAGGACATTGAAACGTTGATGAAACTTGCACCAGCTTCATTTGCAATGGCCTTTGCCAGCATTGTTTTCCCTGTTCCTGGAGGACCAAAAAGCAATATGCCTCGACAAGGCTTTAGAAGGCCGCCTTTAAATAGGTCAGGTCTCCTAAGTGGAAGCATGACAAGCTCTTGCAGTGAGTCTTTAATTTCGTCCAAGGCCCCAATATCTGCAAATGTCACTCCAATCTCACTTGCAGGGATAACTTCTGGCCTAATTCGTTTCTCAAACTCATTGTCAGGAGGAACTTCCTGAGAGAAGCAATGGAAAATAGATTATTAAATCAAAAGTGAAGTAATGTGTATATTAGAAGCATTAAATAGCCTTCACATACTGGTTTTGGTGGAGGTGGATTCTCTGCGTCCTTCTTAACCGGAACAGATTTTTCGATCTCCCCTTTATTTTCAGGTGCTAGGTTTTCGCTTTTTGATTCTGTCTTTGCACCAGCTGTCTCATCTCCTTCAGGCTCCTGACATGAAATGATAAAATGGTTAGATTTATAAGATGAAACTTTTTCCTGTTACATTCTGCTTTCAAAAACATATATGTTAGAAAGAACATTGGAGATACCTTGCCGCCTTCATCATTTGTCTCCAGCTTCAAACTATCTTCCCCACCATTCTTGCCTTCCTGAAATATGCTCAATCCATGGGACAAGCTGCTCCAGAAACAAAATAATCGTCATGAAGTTTTTTTTGAAGTAAAGATGGCCAGATTTAAGTAGCTGTGAAACAGGGAAGTTTGAAACCTCTTAGATGATATAATAAGCTTTCCGTTTCTATATTCTGGATCTTTGTTGTGCATTAGGTGATATGATATTGCTGAAACCACAATTTCTTCTATGTAATTGCCGAGGACCATTGTGTCGGCAAGGCAAATTGAACCCAGATCTTCACATTCGATGTCATTTGCTGCAAGCGCCTCAGCAATATGGTTCTTGTTATCCTGAAATTGCAGCAGTTTCATGTCTTCTTCCAGCTGGGTTTTCCAGCTCACCAGATGAGTCTCATCTTCTGGAAGTTTGATCTCAATATTGTAAGGGAACAACAAAGTAAGCCTCTCATCTACTTCTCCGCTATCATCTTCTTGATCCAACATCCGAGAACCCAGTATCAACACAGAGCCAGAAAGTTTCTTGACCAGTTTACTGAACAGATTATACATTCTTGGTGATTGAAGAAATAGCTTATCGACATCCCTTAGGTATAAAATGATACAGCTTCTTTCTGATGCTGAAACTAATACCTGTAAGAATAAAAATACATCTTTCCTTATAAATATTTTAAAATGAAGGAATCGCATGACTCACAGACTTCAGATTTCCAGAGAGCATACAGTTCAGAGTTGAATGAACATACCAACAGCAAAAAAATGACTAGCTTCAAAACGAGAAACTGACCTTGTACAATGACTGCAGGAAGAGTTTCTCGTCAAAACACAAGCTACTTGAGCGCTTAATAGGAGCTGAAAATGACAAATCACAATATTCAACAGGTTTAGAGTAATGACAACCGAATAACACTGGAAAGTGTTGAATTATGTTTTTCAGTCCGCAAATAATTGAAGTCTGATGTCATACCTCGATTCATGGAGGAAGATTGTGAAGACATGCTACTAATGTCAGATGCAGTAGAGGCATTTCTACGAAGAGTGGTTGTGCCTTCCATAGCCCTGAAGCTCACCAAGACATGGATTTAGACAGATAAATAATGTCCATTTAATATATCTCTGTTCAGAACTTCAGGTACAAAAATTGATATGCTGTACCTCGATTTCATATCCGTGCCGCTGCTTTGTCGGCGTAACCTCCCTGCAAGTAAATTTGCGATCAAAGGCAAGCTGGTAAGTGTAATAATGGAGATAACAGAGCTCTATACAATGAAGAGCAGAGCACAGTTAAGGTAACACTGAACACATGATTTACGACAACCATCAAGAAATACTGAAAATATACCTCCAGTTTCTTCTCTTGGAGGAAGGAGTGAAAATGAACTAAACAAACTGGACATTCGTTCCACTGTTACCTCTGAGATGGACCTCTTGAAATTCTACAGAGAAACAACAACAAAATCAGAATAACATAGCAAGTGCAAACATGAGAAGCACACTCCACATTTAACATATACCCAGTAATAACACAAGCTCAATTCAGAGCAAAAGACAGAGAAAACTCACGGATTCTCTTTTGGTGCAGCCATATTTGTTTTGCATCTGCATATAAGTAACATATGAGTACTAAAAACAACTGAGAATTGAAAAGTTTGTTGTTTGTAAATACCTTGATGGAAAAATCAGTAACATCCAACAACAGCAACTTAGACTCAAAGAAATGTGCCAAAGCCTTCGCAAGCATTTGCTGGTAAAGTTCTGCAAATAGATTAAATTGAAACAAGTTTAGCCTAAAACAAGGAAACATTGCATCCCAATGTAATTATTACGGAGCTGATTGCCCCTTTCCGTACCAGCAGTTCCTGAGAGCAGAATAGTTCTACAAGCAGGTGAAAGGTTTCGTATGTGCTTGGAGAAGTCATGGTTCTTCAAATGCACATAGGCAGCACTCGTCAACAAAAGCCTAGTTCTCTCGCTGCAATCGTTGATGATATTCAGAAACAAACTCTAGAGTTCAAAGAGCCGTAGAATTATGAAAACATATGAAAAATAATTGAGCTTCACCATTATATAATAAGTTTCTGGAAAATAATTGAGCTTCACCATTATATAATAAGTTTCATGAACAAAACCTGGGCTAAGGCTAAAAATTTTTTCAATAGTAAGTACAAAACAAAACTTATGTGCAGAAAAATATTCAAAGTTGGATCTATCATCTTTGTTTCTAATAATATAAATGCTAGACAGAGGAATAATGGTCTTTCAGGTTTCAAGACAAGAAAAAAGCTCATTAATGAATACAAAAACAAAAAAGTATCAGAAACGAGATAATCAGATAACAATAATTATGATAAGAATGTAAGCATGTACATTGTACAGTGAACATCATAAATATCAAAGTAACAATCTAAACAAAATCCACCAAAACAAATAAAGCATCAGTCTTTGCTCTAATGAACATCAAAAGAACCCAAAAAAAGCATTTTTTTTTCAAACAAGGAAGAAAATTTACAATCATTAATGTTAAGAATTACCTGAGATAGTAAGGAAACTCATCAAATGTAACTTTACTATCTCTACCATCAATAACTTGTCTCAACAACTCCTGCTCGATCTGTTCAGCTGAGAAATCATCAGGTGAAACATTTGCACTATTCCATCCATTTATACTTTTCCCTGAAGCCAAACCAAACCCAACTCCGACTCCAACACTTAAAGCAGATAACACAAAATGCTTTTTCTCCATCTTATAGTTACCTCTCTCTCTCTCTCTCTGTTTAAGTTTTCACCTTCTCTTCTTATTAAAGAAAACCCAACAACAGAAACACACTAAAGGTTCAATCTTTCTTGAAAACCATGTTGAAAGATTAAAATTTTATCACCAAAACGTCAACTTTATAACTTAATGCGCATAAAGATCCAAGATTCAGATAATTGGGAGGAATTTAACAGAACAGAATCCCAAAAAAGTAGAGATCGACAATAGATTCAATGTTTTAAGGGACAAGAAAAACAAGTATAAATGAGAGTATATAAATTGAATGAGGTCTAAGAATAGAAGAAAATTTAGAGAGTGTAGTTGTAAAACCTCTTTGACAGGTATGAGTTGTGTGCAATGTGGTGTGGCCCTCGTCGACTATTTATAGCATACACTAATGGTGGACGTAAAAATACTGGCCGGAAATTGAAAACACAACTTTGCTTTGCTTTTTGACTAACCCAGACCCACTGCCCATTTAAGCGTAAGTTTATTTTATATGAAATAAATATTCACTAATAATTATACCGTTAATTAATTTTATTTTTCTAATTTTGTTTTGTCGGGTTTTCTTTTCCTGATTGTTTTTTTCCCATTTAAAGTTATGAGCTGCTTTCCTGTATTTAGTGGCATTAATGGAACAAATTGTTCTTAATTTAGTGTAATTTTCAGAAAAATATTGCTGTGAGTTGTTTCTACTTGTCAGAGTTCCTCCTGCTCTAAAATTTTTTTTTGGTCCGTCGTGTCAACGACACCGCCTGATATCCGATGACCACATTGGATCCCGACTATTCTAGACCGTTCCGAGAGGCTTGGAAGCTACCAAAGGGGGTGCTTTGCTCTAACATACCATCACATGAAGAAGATCCAATAATTTTTAATATAAAAAATTATTATATGAGGAAGGCAGCAATTAATATCCATATTAGCGGCGTAATTATGAAGAACTCTTTGTTTGATTATCTCATAATTACTCCATTATCTAAACAGGCAATTTCACTTTAAACGGATCACTACTTCTGATAAGTACTGAATAACTACAGTTCGTAAGATTCCAAGCTCCGACGTTTAGGGTCGACCGACGGTTGACTTCTGTTGTCATCTGCTTACGTGTCGCGAAATTAAAACTGGCCAACGGTAGTGATCAATATAACTACGATTCTGATTCCATTTTCAACATGATTAATTGCCATTTTTAGAGCTGTGTGGTTGTAGATATGATATTCTATAATTATTTTGAAATAAACAGTAATTAAGAGTATAAATAGAATAAACCTTTTGTTTTGTTTTAGGGTTTAACATATAGTAATAACCCATGCATGAAGAACCAAAAAGGAAGTTTGCACGTTCTTTCTGAAAGATGAAAATTCATAGACAATATGAAGGCGACAAAGCCACACAGCTATGTAAAAAGAGAGATCAGAATACCAAATTGCATGAGGCGGCTGCTGCCAAAAAGTCTCGGCTGTATTTTCATTTATATTTCTTGTAGGGCAACTGTGAAAGGACAAATCCATATTGACATAGACTGTAGTGGATCACTTCACGCCAACATTCACATGGTTTTCTGCAGACGACTTCACTTCTAATCTCTTTGCGTATGGCATGAGTATGAAAACAACTCTTCACAGTTTCTTCTAGTAGCAATTACCTCATACCTACTTTCTATACGTTTTCACATTGTCCCAGGCCAATTTGGAGGGTTTTAACATTGTTGTAACAGTTCAATTGAATTAGAGGTGTAAAACGGTTCGAAACAGACGGTTCATAACTTTAAGATTCATGAAATCGGACCGTGAACATAATAATTGGTCGAAAAGTAGCAACTGTTGCAAATTCTTCATTACCATATGCTCAATAATCCTATATTTTATGTCGTTGTTTCGCTACAGGCTAATGATATCTGCAATTAATTTGACAGGTTTGCAAATTAGTAGAGCTTCCTTGAGGCCAAGCATTGAAGGGTGAAAAGGCAATTGTCAAAATAAGAAGCAATTCAGTAGGGCTTTACATGCACACTAGGGATTATTGGTGGAGGGTGAGGACAAAACAGCACGTTAAAGGCAATGCTTCTAAAGTCTAAATTAACATCATATCTTTGGAAATATATAATGCTCGAACATGATTATGGATTTGTCCAAAGCATGATGAAGAGAAGAGGGACCAACAAAGTGTGGTTAAGAACTAAAACGACAACACATTAGTTGAAATATCCACATTATTTTTCTTAACTAGGGCCACTTAACCGTTCTTGTGTTTCTGCTTTACAATAACAACAAAGTAAAATCTCAAATACTATATAGTTTAAATGAAAGGCTTCAAAAGAGGCTTTTAATAAGGAGAGGTGAACGTTCTAAAAGGAATAAAGCTGGGAAAAGTACGTATATAGTGGAATTGCATGTAATCCACAAAGCAGAATGCAGCAAAATAAAACAAATTCTGACATGTGATGCTGAGGAGGAAAAAGGCCTCCGGGACATGGTAGTCGGTGGATGCTGGGAACTTTCGTGGAAGATTAAGATTTCCGACGTTAGAATCACACCGCTTAGTTCATGTGGAAGGCTTTTTATTATTGTTCACGAACTGTTTGTCATGTATGAATCAAGCCATTCAGGTTTGGCCAAGTTGTCTGGCAACTTCAGTTCCTGATCAATCATCTTCGCTCCCCATAAAAGTTTCTACTTTTTTGTGGACTGTGGGGGTCACCTGCTACAAATGTCGAAACTAAGCTCAACTTCTTGGATTCGGATTCTGATCTCCTCACACTCCTTTCTTTCGTAACTTCAGCGGCAAGAGTCCAACAACATAGGCCTATATGTCTCCTCGAACACTGATACGAAGTCAGGGATCGAACCCACCTTCAGTGCGCTGGTTGACCCCTTTTATCACTGAACCCATGCACAAAAATTACATTATTTGACAATTATTTTACCAATATTGTCATTTGGTCGTAAAAGCTAGAAAGAAAAACTCGGACCGATCGTGTCGGAAAAGTCACTGACTAGTAAACTATGAAGGTGAGCTGTCCTCACCCACTTAAAACGTTAAAAATTCATTTAATTCCACATTTTATTATGAAATTTAAATAAAATTATGCTGATTAAAAAATAAAAAATTACACAATATTTTATTATTCAATAAAAACGCAAAAAAAATACATAATTTCATATCACGCAAATTGAAAAATTAGTAATATTTTCACTACGAAGAGAAGTAAAAGATTGCACAACAAAAGTTTAACTTTAGTTTGCTGAAAGCAACATGGTTATTATTGAATCTAATTTTTTTTAAAAAAAGATGAAAATAGATGAGGTAAAATTATTACAATTTAATGTAATTGGTAAAATTTTAATAATTTTATTTTATAAAATTTATACAATTTTAATAAAATAATAAGGATTTTCATTAAGTACAGACTTTATAGTATAATTTAACACAGTGTTGGTGCATACCAAATCTGATTGGAACTGCTGCCATTGGCGGCAAAGCCTAATAAGTGAGGTTGACATACCTAAATAATGTTGCAATCAGTTCTCCATAGTGCAACAATAGGGGACTTTTACTTTAACGACATTGAATTGAGGACTCAATGATATAATGATTTTTAATCGTTAGATTCGATAAAAATAAATCTGAATCTTTCATTCATTAGTAAAAAACAGTTTTAATTTTACGTAATCCACAGTTTAGTAAAAATAAAAAGGGAGTTCATTGAGTCCCCATTTTAATGGTCTCATATTAAAATTTACCGCATCAATAGGATTTGCAATAACTGCTATTTTCTTGGTGGTCAGAGTTGTGTATTACATAAAATAATAAGCATGTTTGTCTTGTGATTAGCATGTCATAAAGATAAGTACTAGGAAAATTTCCATGCAATAATGATTGAATTGTGATCAACATTTTGCTCAAATTGGGATAGTTGAATGTTGAAACTTCACAAAAGACAAATCCTGCATCCATTCCTCTAATTAATTTTATTCTTTCAATTTTAAGTTTTTGTCGGTAAATATTTGAAAATCGTGTGTTTTTTTGTCTGAATTGTGAGGTATTCCGAATATCTAAACTAATTTTTGTTCGAATCGGATAAAACCACAAGGCCGACAAAGCTCTCCAAACTGAATTTTAATGCAGTTGTGTACTCAGTGTTCGAACTTGAGATCTCTGATTAAGTAAGAATAATAAACTTTGTGCATAAATGGGGTGGTGCATGTGGAATGTGTTTCTATAGTCGGCACATATATATCCTCATTCGTCCAATTACTGCAAAGACAAGTTCTATCATTCCCCAATAAACCAATAACAATGGTAGGATCACGCAACTCAATTTCTCCCATCTCAGTTCATATCTTCCACATTCTGTTCCACCAATCTATTCTGAATTCAGATAATTCAGCTTCATTTGTCCTCAACGTATTCTCCAAATTTAGAGCGAACAGACAAAGGCAATGCGTCGTTGTCATTGGATTGTGTCAAAGCTGTGAAATGGAACCCAAAATATGCAACTGCGCAAGTAATGTAAGCATTTTTACATACATGTAATCTACTCTTTTAAAATATGGATTGTATGTATGGCTGTTTCTTATACAACTTATTCCAATTGAATCCAACCTGTATAGCTATTGGTTGGAGTTTTAAGGTTTAATAATTTTAAAATTTAAATAACTTTGTATATTTTTTATTTATATTATTTTGAGCAATCAAATTGGAAGCGAGTTGGAAGTTGCTTTGCTTGTACTATTTTGTAGTGAAATTCTGAAGAATATTCTCTTTGGTTGAACACAATTTTGTTTTTCTGAAATCTCATTCAATGGACTACAGTAGCAATTTAAGCCCGACCCGACTTAAATTAGGCATTCAAGAAAGTTCAGAACAAAGGTCATTCTGCATTATATTTAAAATACCACCTTTCCTTATTTACCACCTATAAGAACATATCCCATCAATGCCACCAAAACTAAAACAAATACTTATTATACCAAAATATAAAATATACTGCTAACTATTTTTCTCTTTTATTTTTTCCTCTCCACTCTCTCTCTCTTCTTCGTCTCTCTTTACTCTCCTTTCTCAACTCTATATCCAATTATAACCTTTAATTCTTTCTCGTCTCTTTTATCCTCCTTTTCCTGTTCTTGAATTAGTCTTTTAATATTGTTGGGATATTATTTCGAATCGCTATGTTTTCCTCTTATGTTATTCTTTTTTGGGAGCAATTAATCTTCCTAT